>SNQJ01S0100581.1:8983-31580 GCA_010110895.2 Picea sitchensis | reverse complement strand
ACACTTTATTCTTAGAAAGGATGAGGTCAATCCTTGTCTTCCATGCTCTGAAGTTAGAGGCTCCATCTAGCTTGTTCTCAGACTTCATAGAGTTTGTCATGGCTTGTTTGACTTGGTGAAACCCTAGATTTGACAAGAAATCCAACCTTCACGTCTTGACCTTCTGAGAGTACCAAGAGATGCGTTGGGCTAGGGCGCATTGATCTATCCGGAGATTAGGTCAATCTCATCACTTAAGGTGCCTCGACAAGAGGTTTAGGGTTTCTGCAACTGCTTCTACCAGTAACCCTAGGTGCAGTGTCTTGGAAGTTGCTTCTGCTGGTAACCCTAGTGGCAGTTCCTCAACAAGCTCAATATCTAGCGGCTATGTTTCCTTCCAGCGTTTTAGGCTGAATGAAGGGGTGTGGGCCCATAACCTGTTAGAATATGGAATATGGTGTGCTTGTTTTACCATTGACGATACCCTCGTCACCCAACCATAGGTCGAAGCCACCCTCCGAGCACCTTAACCTTAACTGAGAATTCCTCCGAAAGAAAACCCTAGGCTAGATAGCCAAACAAAGGGTAGAGCACCTTTCCCCAAGGATAGCGCAACACAAAAGACTGATCAGATAGTCCAAACCCTCGCCAATAGATAGTCCAAGCCAACACTGAAAATAGTTGCTGCTACAGTTGCACCTGCAGTCCTCCTCCACACGTGCACACCAAACTAGAGCTGCAATGCGCACCAAACTAGGAACTGCAATTCTGAGATGTTGTCAAATGAGAACTGGTGCCCTATATTTATAGTGGTTCTGCCAGTTTTGTTGGTGCCGACTTCTCCTTCTGGATAAGTGTCCGTTCAGTATATTATTATTATTTATGGCCGACTTCTTCTCTTGGAGGCTAATAACCTAATATAAATTATCTTCTTGAGCCGACAAGGCTTCTAGGTTTATTAGCCAACTCATTAGAGTTTCTCTTGCTTCTGGGAGTCTTCTATTCTCATCAGGTTCACACATGGAGGTAAATACCTCCCGCAGCTACCATAATATTAATAGAATAAGCATAGGACAAGATGCTAGGGTGTATGCAATTCTAGGCCCTAGCGCCTTTCTCTCCTTAGACTTTTTATGGAGTAAAACTTATGCAACAATAACTAAGTCCAAACCCTTAGAGTGCTAACAATTTAGGGCTCTAGGGTTTCACTAGTTACTAGATCAATTCAATGAAAAGCTTGGAAAATAACAAGTAAGAAAGTAGTAACTTAAGTTTCTTACTTCAAGCATTAAATACACCATGGAATTTCATAATCTTGTATGAGAAAACAAAACCATTCAACAGATGAAAAACACAGATTTCACTTACTTGCACCAAGAATAATCATGAAAATACCATGCAAGATCACCATAAAACTTCCAAAATTGATCCAAGTTGCAAAACATCAGCCTTAAACAAGAGTGGTGCCTCAAAATTTCAGCCAATAACCCTATTAGGGCGCAAATTTTAGACCTCTTATCTAAAATGACAAGTTCTTCTAAAAATGAATGTCACTTTCTGCTTATTTATACAAAATTTAACCTAAAATTAATTTCAATTCATAATTACTGGGTCGACCTGGCCAGTTTTTTACACAAATTAATTCTTGACAAAATAAAATTAATTTGCATCTAAGAATCACTCCAGGGGTGACGTCATTCCCCTCTAGGGTGATGTAGAGCCCCACATATGGAACAATGGGTAGGGAAGGTGAAACGTTGATCCTCCAAAGGCCTGAAACCCCGCCCACATGTGCCAATGCCTCATAAATGTCATCCAAGATGACAAGACCAGTTCTGTATAACATCTAGAGTATACATGATGATGTCCAGGGCCCTCAACGACCAGTTCTGTATAACATCTAGAGTATACATGATGATGTCCAGGGCCCTCAACGACTAACGTCCATGTGGGAAGAGAAAGGTCCCATGGGTCTAGGTCTGTCAGGGTGCCTCCAAAGGCAATGTCCTTTATTCTCCCGGTGCAAGTTTTTCAATCTTTTCTTACCCCTGGCTGGGGTTTCAGCATCCATCTGTGGTATTTAAGCCCCCCTGAAGGTCCAAGTTAATCATTCCCTCATGTGTACCTGTCCACTGGGCAAGGTCCTGCAATAACAACAAGTACTCCCTCTAGGAGTTTCATAAGTGTTACGAGGGAAAAACTCTCTATGGCCAAAGGTAAACCACAACAGACATGTATGACTACAGAAATCAACTCAATTCCAACATATGCTATATAGAATAATGTTCAAGATATGAAAGAGACCTACCTCAATCCAACGCTTGATGATGTTCCACCGTTGAGCACTTTGACCCAAAGCTTTATACCTGCAAGGAGTTCTCAACAGACAAACAGAGCAAGTATATAGTGATAATATAAAATGGGTTAGCACATCAGATAACATAATCCATTAATAAACATTACAAACATGCCCATGTATAATAATCATATATTTTCACGATATCGATAGGATGGGAAAGGAGTATTTATATTAATAATTGATCAGCAGAAGTGACAACATTACAGAATTCTGTGTCGGCATGGTTAGAAACCAAGAAACCAAGTTCCTTCCAACTGGGTCTCCACCACTTCCATCCTCCACCAAAGGCAAGCTCATAGGAAAGAGGCAATGAGGTCCTCTCAAAATCAATCTAAAGATATCTGTATACCATGGAGTACAACTTGATCTCCTATGATCACTGAAGTCAAATAGGTACTGGTCCAATGAAAAGGAAGCAACAACTTAGGAAAGCTGCGGCCACATAGTGATGTCTTCAAATCTTCTACACTATTCACCAAGGGTGCAAGTCTACATCATGTGAATAAAGGAGATGAGGTCGACCACAATGAGACATCGTTTGATTACCAGTCATTGAGGCATACCGTTAACAAACACGAGACAACCTGTCAATAATGAAAGTAGGTATCAAGACACCAAGTACATTTCTACAAGTGCGAATAAAGGAGTCGATGTCGAACACTTGAGAAATCCTTTGATCAGGAGACAGTGATGTATTCCCATCTGTCAATGGCGAGAGAGTCTACCATTAATGATTGCAAGCTTCAAGGTACCCATAAAACTCTAGGTCGCATATCCAGAATAAATGAGTTGAAGTCGATGGAAAGAGACCTGCTGAAAGGAGAACATTAAGGCATCTCTCATTAGTTAGCACGAGGAACAAAGCAGGAACTTCATGATTTGGTGGAGATCGGACGAAGAACATGTTCACGAACCAATGACCCTGTGCATCTTTCGCATGTACCAAATGCAAGCGGTACACGAAAAAGACCCGAATAGCAGCTAATGTTGAAAACTGCTAACAAAGGCGAGCAAACCACCAATAAGGTTAATGGAATCCAAGACACTGCATGAATCCCAAAGTGTGAATAGATGTCTTGTCGTCGAACACAAGGGAAACCACCCAATCAATGACCAATGATAAAATGTCGATTGTTGGGTTCAAGGTGACCTACGAATGATAAAAGTAGGGCTAGGGTGCATGATAAGACCATAGTATCATGTGATTCTGAGACAAACTGAGGGTATGGCCGACATGCAAAGTCAGGATTTCTGAGGATTGGACGACACGGGTTGATAGACTTCCTTTGAACAAGAGCATGAGACATATGGTGGAATCTGGCAACATAGACCCAATGATGTGACTATTAGATGTAGGAGGCATCAATAATGTTCTCTATAGGGACTGGAAGAGTAACCAGTCAGTAGAGAAAAATTTGTGATGAGATCAGCTTCCTAAGGCTATGATAAACCCAAAATTATGATGACGCAAGGAGTTAATAACTTTGTGCTATATTCAAAGGCGACACGACTGCTGCCAATTATAATATAGTACTCCCTTCCCACCCGTATTTTTATTTTTTTTCATAACAAATGAATGCTATGATACAGAGGAGGGAACGAATGTCGCAAGTAAGCAAAACTAGTTCCAGCAGTGGAACATACCTATGCTTAATGCAAGGAAATGAATGTGGGAGATGGACACTCAGAGTGAGGTTCCCTCCAGGGTATAGGGTGTCAAATTGCGAATGATATAAACAAGGCTCTGCTTGGTTGAGGATGCAAAGACTGCTTAGGAAACGGTTTATAACGCAAAGCGAGAACCGGCTAAAGGCTCAATACTGCAAGCGAGGGCATGAGATGCAATCACAACTTAACGCCAAAAAATGTCATTTTTTATGTCTTCTAGTCTGCTTGGTGTAAAAAAGGGGTAAACTTGTGTCAAATAGACGTCTTTTCAAATCCAATTTACGAGTGTGAAAAAGACAAGTTCACTCGACGATCTTTTCTATTTTTGGTAACGAGTCGAAAAAGAGCTTAACTAAGACTCATGACCTTTCAAATCCATTTTAACGAGTGTGAAAAGGACAAATCACTCAGTGATCTTTTCAATTTTTGAAAAGGAGTCTGAAAAGATCTTAACTAAGACTCATGACCTTTCAAGTCCAATTTAATGAGTGTGAAAGGGACAAATAACTCGACAACTGTTTCTCTTTTTGAACGAGTCGGAAAAGAGCTTAACTTGGACTCATTAGGGAGATTCTAGGCGGAAAGTCACAGGGGAGGCCAAGGCTCCAATGCAGACCTTCTGTGGAATGTCAGTATCTTGCAAGGAACCAACACAAGCTCGGGAAGACCCAAAGCTCTCCAAGTCGAAGAGGACAAAGTGCTAACGGAGGGTATTGTCTCTGTGGTATATCAAATAATGTCTCTTCCTAGAAAAGACATAGGCGGAGGCATTGGATACCTCACAAGACCATCTCAATCAAAGGGAATCTCGTCAAGACTTGGAGTGAGAGACCTCGGAAAGAGTAAAACTCTCTCTTCTTCAGAAGGTGAAGTACTAGAAATGCTAAGGACATGGCATAGAAGGTATAGAACCAGAATCAGAAGAGCGAGATCGACCAAAAATTTCATTAGCGCGACCCCTTCCTTAGACTTGTCACTCTCCAAGAGAAGAGTTGTAATGATCGAATATTGCATTGATACGACCACTTCCTCAACCATTGGTTGAATAGGATGCAAGACCACAAGGTCAAGAGGTGCATCACCCCAAAAAATAGGAGTTATCAATCGAAGATTGCATCGACATGACCGTTGGTTGAACAAGATGCGCGACAACAAGGTCAAGAGACGCATCACTCCCGAACATAGAAGAGGTATCAGTGGAAGATTGCATCAACATGACCACAGGTGGAATGGGATGTGAGACAACAATGTCAAAGGACGCATCAACCCCTAAAGGAAAAGGGGTGTCAGCCAAAGATTTCATCGGCATGACTGTTGTATCAACCAAAGAAGGGATGGAGTTTTGTGAAACTATAGATGCCTCAGAACCCAAAGGGTCCTTAGGTGAGCCCCACGCTTCTAGTATCCCGGCCGTAACAGGACACAAATGAGTAAGGTGACTTCCTTCACAAGCCCTGCAAAGGAATCTAGGCTTACGTCTGAGATGTCTAGGCTTCTCAATCATATGAATGCCCCAAGCATCACTTGCAGTGGATGGTGACATGCTCCCAGCATGACTTGCAGAGGCTAGTAGAGAATCTCCAACATGACTAGCAGAGGTTGGTGATGGATCCCCAACATGACTAGAAGAGGTTGATGACAGATCCCCAACATGACTAGCAGAGGTTGGTGATGTATGTGCGGTGTGACTAGCAGTGACCAAACATGTCCCTCCAGCATGACCTGAAGCGGTTGGTTGCAGGTCTTCAACATGACTCGTAGAGGTTGTCGACCAATCTCCAACATGACTAGCAGAGGTTGGTGATAGAATGCCAGTATGACACATAGTGACTGGACTTGAGGCGGTGATGAATTGCGGCATTTGAGACCAAGGTCCAAGGAAGATTGGTTCTGAGAAATTGCAGGCCAGGAAGGATCCTGGTTTACACCTTATCCCTATCCAGCAGGATAGTATCCTCCTCCATACTGATTCGTAAAGGGTTGTAAGGACATCGACACTGAGGAAGCTGCTTGTGAAGAGAAAGCAACATGACAAGGGTTACTCATGTGAGGATATATGTTTCCCCCAGGCGAAGGAACTTCATGAGGGGGGTTTCCCATACTATAAAAATAACTCCCCCCGGATGAAACACCAGAGGAAAAACGGAGGTCCGCCATGGGAAAAGTGTTCGTAGGAACTGACATAGCGAAAGAAGGATAAGTGGACGGAGTGTGATAAGTAGAATGATTGCTTAATTGGGCACTTACTTCTCGCATAGTGGATTCGTAGGAAGGAATATTCCAACCTCCTACCGTAAGAGGTGTTTAAAGGATATGACTCCCACCAAATGGAGAGGGATAAGAAGGAGGCATCATGCCCCCAGACCCAAAACTTGTATTTGCATAAGAAGGAAAGACAGAGGATGGTAAGTGCCAAGGCATATTAGACATACCATGAGAAAAATGATTAGAGACCCAAGGTGTTGACTGAGTATTATAATTTTACATACCATAATGTGAAGCGGAAGGATCTGTCCCCATGAAATGAGTGGACATCATGGGGGGGGGTATCAGTAAACGAGGGAGCAAAAGGAACTCCATTGTTCATGATAATGAAGACTCGGTCCAAAATCCTAAGGCCAACTAGTAGTCAAAGAGCACTCCAAAAGTCAAATGACCAATATGCATGCAAATGGGATAAAGTGGTTGAGTGGCCTCCCTCGCTAAAGAAGGAATGCCTCATCCAAGAGGGACCTGAGACTCCCCGCTAAAGTTTGGAGGTAACAAAATCAGTTATAAGGGCCCTCGTAGGCTTAACAACCAATCGGTCAGATCCCCCCGAAGAGGTAATCCTCCATAAAGGTTGTGTGTTGTCTGACCCCTATCTGACTCAGGGTACAAGAAGAATAACCCCTCCAAGTAACCTATGAGATACCTAAGTCAAGAAACTAATAAACCACTGTATAACTGATGCACATGCGAGCAGTCGTAAGTCTGGATCACTGTATGGGCAGGGTAGCAAATCCCGAAACCTTGAAAGCACTATCTCTCACATAGGTATGGGTACTAGCAAGATCCCCAAATACAAATAAATCCACAGAAATATCTCTGACACTAGGTGAGTATCTAGGGGTTATCCCTTCAACTAACTTCGTGCAACCTCGTGATTAACTCCGGTGTGAGCAGAGCCTCCTGATCTTACCAATTATACAATGGACTTCTCAACTCCTTGTCTCAGACACATATGTTGATTTAATTGCCTTGGTGAAATTTACTCACAAAATCCTATTCCAAGGCACTAAATCCTAGGCTAGTTTGTGCACCCTAAAAATAAAATCGTGACTAATCAATTTTAGTTTAAAGCGTAAATTTTATTGGCCGTGATTACTCAAAAGGGTATGGAAGTGAAACTCATGATGTTATGAATCTGCAAGAAATTAAATATGAATATAATGCAAAGTCTATCTTTAACTTTTCAATGAATGATATGCTAATAAAAATAGTGCAGTCTTCAATTTCAACTCTGCAATTCAGAAGTAAAATGCAACCTTTCGCTAAATGTACTAAGATAATGATAAAGGTCCAAAGACAAAAATGCCAACCAATGAAAAATGCCTTTTTTTTTCAATAAACTAAAAAGAAAATGCATAGACTAATAAACAACCTGATATATAAATTCTATTGTGTATAAAAACAATAACTCGAGCAGAATTCCAAGCAGTCAGGAAAACAACCCAGGAAACAAGGACAAATCATAAATGAAAAACAAAGAGAAAGACTACACCCAAAAATTCAACTCCAAACAGGTTTCCTATCATCCCAAATAATCTCAACATGCACTACAAAGACCTAAGAAGGCTCAACAATCTTCAAATCCCACCCAGCAGTCACTAAACCAAGCAAACAAGCAAGGGAAAGTGGTATACATGACTGTTCAGGAGAACAGAGCATATATACGCATCTTGCAGTGAGACAACAAATGTGTATACGCGATGGTCAAGACAAACGGGGCTTATAGGCTTTAAAACAAGGCCATGCAAGGGTAAAAGGCTGAAAACTCAAACCCAGAGTGAACAAAATCCGTCAAGCAGTGATACGACAAGAAACACAAAAGAAAAAGAGCAATGTAAGAAGAAAAAGTACTTCAACCCTTAAAAGGAAGATCTCTCCCCAGTGAGTCACCAATTCTGTTACAAGAGAAAAAATCTCTATGGCCAAGGGTAAATCACAATAGACAGGTATGACTGCAAAAATCAAATCAATTCCAACATATGCTATATAGACTAATGTGCAAGATAAGAAAGAGACCTACCTCGATCCAACGTTTGATGATGTTCCACCGTTGAGAACATTGACCCAAAGCTTTATACCTGCAAGGAGTTCTCAACAGATAAACAGAGCAAGTATATAGTGATAATATAAAAGGGGTTAGCACATCAGATAGCATAATCCATTAATAAACCTTACAAACATGCCCATGGATAGTAATCATATATTTTCATGATATCAATAGGATGGGAAATGAGTATTTCTATTAATAATTGATCAGCAGAAGTGACAACATTACAGACTTCCGTGTCGGCACGATTCGAAACCAAGAAACCAAGTTCCTTCCAACTGGGTCTCCACCACTTCAATCCTCCACCAAAGGCAAGCTCATAGGAAAGAGGCAATGAGGTCCTCTCAATAATAGGGAAAGAGCTTGGGGGTTGAACACTGTGTTCAGACTTGAGGGACAAAGGGATGCAAACTCAATATGAAATAATTTCTCCTGAGTAACTTTGCTCTCAAAGTTGAATGCTTTCTCCCTTTTTTCCATAGCTCAAAATTATGCTCTTATAGCCTTCAGAATGCAACTGAAGGGCCGAGTCAGATCATTTTTAGTATATGGAAGGCCAAGGATCAGAGATCTTCTGTCGTGACATGGAAACCCGACTCCATTTTTGTATTTTCTGGCACAAATCCTGATGTACGCGGGCTGTAGTGGAGAAGCCAACGTATACGCATCTTGCATAACAGATAGGGAGCATATATGTGGGAAAATGTATATTTTTAGTTCTAGATTCATCAAAAAGGGATGACAAGTCTGCATAGGGAAATGGAAAAAGGATCTCTATGCAAGATAGAAATAATGAGGCAAATATTGCTATAACATATGCCCCCTAATGTGTGAGATCAGAGGAGTATCTGCAATGGCTGAAATACATTATAAATAACCCAGAAGTGGAGTGGTAGAGAACCAGCTGGACGAACTCAATTGCTCATCACATTATGTATTGACTTTGCATACATGGCTGCCAAGAATACAATGCAGATCCATGTGGAAAATATACCAAACAAGTGTTCATGGCCATGAATAGGCAAATACAAATGCGGTTAAATGCCAAAAGCTTTCATAGTCACGAACAAGGCCCAGTAAAACCAGTCTCAAAATCAATCTGAAGATATTTGTATACCATGGAGTACAATCTAATCTCCTATGATCACTGAAGTCAAATAGGTATTGGTCTAATGAAAATGAAGCAAAAAATTAGGAAAGGTGCGGCCACATAGTGATGTCTTCAAGTCTTCTACACTATCCGCCAAGGGTGCAAGTCTACATCATGTGAATAAAGGAGTTGAGGTCGAACACAATAAGACATTGTTTTATTACCGGTCATTGAGGTATACTGTTAACAAATGTGAGACAACCTACCAATAATGAAAGTAGGTATCTAGGCACCGAGTACATTTCTACAAGTGCGAATAAAGGAGTCGGTGTCGAACACTTGAGAAATCCATTGATCAAGAGACATTGATGTATTCCCATCTGTCAATGGCGAGAGAGCCTGCCACTAATGACTGCAAGCTTCAAGGTACTCATAAAACTCTAGGTCCCATATCTAGAATAAATGAGCTGAAGTCGATGGAAAGAGACCCGTTAAAAGGAGAGCATTAAGGCATCTCTCATTATTCAGCACGTGGAACAAAGCAGGAGCTTCATGATTTGGTGGAGATCAAACGAAGAACATGTTCACGAACCAATGACCCTGTGCGTCTTTTACGTGTACCAAATGAAAGTGGTACATGAAAAAGACCCTCTGAATATCAACCAATCATGAAAACTGCTGACAAAGGCGAGGAAACCACCAATAAGACTAATGGCATCTAAGACACTGCACGAATCCCAAAGTGTGAATAGGTGTCTTTCCATTGAACACAATGGAAACCACCTAGTCAATGACCAATGATGAAATGTCGATTGTTGGGTTGAAGGTGACCTACCAATGATGAAAGTAGGGCCAGGGTGCATGATAAGACCATAGTATCATGTGATTCCGAGACAAAATGAAGGTATGGCCGACATGTAAAGTCAATATTTCTGAGGAGTGGTCGACACAGGTTGATAGACTTCCTTTGAACAAGACCATGAGACATATGGTGGACTCTAGCAGCATAGACCCAATGATGTGACTATTAGATGTAGGAGGCATCAATAATGTTCTCTATAGGGACTGGAAGAGTAACCAGTCGGTAGAGAAAACCTTGTAACGATATCAACTTCCTAAGACTATGTTAAACCCAAAATTATGATGACGCAAGGATTCAATAACTTTGTGCTCTATTCAAAGGCGACATGACTGCTGCCAATTATAATATAGTACTCCCTTCTCGCCCGTCTTTTTTTGTTTTTTCATAACAAATGAATGTTATGATACAGAGGAGGGAACGAGTGTCGCAAGTAAGCAAAATTAGTTCCAGCGGTGGAACGTACCTATGTTCAATGCAAGGAAATGCATGCGGGAGATGGACACTCAGGGTGATGTTCCCTCCAAGGTATAGGGTGTCAAATTGCAAAGGATATAAACAAGGCTCTGCTTGGTTGAGGATGCAAAAACTGCCTAGGGAACGGTTTATAACACAAAGCGAGAACCGGCTAAAGGCTCAATACTGCAAGTGAAGGCATGAGATGAAATCACAACTTAACGCCAAAAAATGGCCTTTTTTATGTCTTCTAGTCTACTTGGTGTGAAAAAGGGGTAAACTTGTGTCAAATAGACGTCTTTTCAAATCCAATTTACGAGTGTGAAAAAGACAAGTTCACTCAGCGATCTTTTCTATTTTTGGTAACGAGTCAAAAAAGAGCTTAACTAAGACTCATGACCTTTCAAATCCATTTTAACGAGTGTGAAAAGGACAAATCACTCGACGATATTTTCACTTTTTGAAAAGGAGTCTGAAAAGAGCTTAACTAAGACTCACGACCTTTCAAGTCCAATTTAACGAGTGTGAAAGGGAAAAATCACTCGACAATCTTTTCACTTTTTGAACGAGTCAGAAAAGAGCTTAACTTGGACTCGTTAGGGAGATTCTAGGCGACAAGTCACGGGGGAGGCCAAGGCTCCCGTGCGGACCTTCTGTGGAATGTCAGTATCTTGCGAGGAACTGACACAAGCTTGGGAAGACCCAAAGCTCTCCAAGTCGAAGAGGACAAAGTGATAACGGAGGGTATCGTCTCCGTAGTATATCGGATAATGTCTTTTCCTGGAAAAGACATAGGCGGAGGCATTGGATACCTCACAAGACCATCCCAATCAAAGGGAACCTCGTCAAGACTTGGAGGGAGAGACCTCGAGAAGAGTAAAACTCTCTCTTCTTCAGAAGGTGAAGTACTAGAAATGCTAAGGACATGGCATAGAAGGTATAGAACCAGAATCAGAAGAGCGGGATCGACCAAAAATTGCATTGGCGTGACCCTTTCCTTAGACTTGTCACTCTCCAAGATAAGAGTGGGATCGATCGAAGATTGCATCGATACGACCACTTCCTCAACCATTGGTTGAATAGGATGCGATACCACAAGGTCAAGAGGTGAATCACCCCAAAAAATAGGAGTGTTGTCGGTCGAAGATTGCATCAACACGACCGTTGGTTGAACAAGATGCTAGACAACAAGATCAAGAGACGCATCACTCCTGAACATAGTAGAGGTATCAGTTGAAGATTGCATCGACATGACCACAGGTTGAACGGGATGTGAGACAACAATGTCAAAGGATGCATCAACCCCTAAAGGAAAAGGGGTGTCATCCTAAGATTGCATCGGCATGACTGTTGTATCAACCAAAGAAGGGACGAAGTGTTGTGAAACCATAGATGCCTTAGAACCCAAAGGGCCCTTAGGTGAGCCCCACGCTTCTGGTATCCTGGCTGTAACATGACACAAACGAGTAAGGTGACTTCCTTCACAAGCCCTACAAAGGAATCTAGGCTTACATCTGAGATGTCTAGGCTTCTCAATCATATGACTGCCCCAAGCATGACTTGCAGTGGCTGGTGACATGCTCCCAGCATGACTTGCAGAGGCTATTAGCGAATCTCCAACATGACTAGCAGAGGTTGGTGATGGATCCCCAACATGATTAGTAGAGGTTAGTGACAGATCCCCAACATGACTAGCAGAGGTTGGTGATGTATGTGCAGTGTGACTAGCAGTGACCAGACATGTGCCCCCAGCATGACTTGCAGCGGCTGGTTGCAGTTCTTCAACATGACTCGCAGAGGTTGTCGACCAATATCCAACATGACTAGCAGAGGTTGGTGATAGAATGTCAATATGACACGTAGTGACTGGACTTACGGCGGTGATGAATTGCGGCATTTGATACCAAGGTCCAAGGAAATATTGGTTCTGAGAAATTGCAGGCCAGGAAGGATCCTGGTTTACACCCTATCCATGTCTAGCAGGATAGTATCCTCCTCCATATTGATTACAACCACTGGAAATATATTTCAGAGAGGAATGCATCTAAGGAATCATAGTGTGAATTTATGCAATGTGTCGTTCATAAATTGATGAGGAAACAACATGTATTCTAATTAATGAATTGTTTTATAATACATATGTTCTAACAATAATTATTACATGCACATTTCTTGTAGATTAGAGGTACAAAAAGAAACTTTATTTCTTATATGATGACTGGAGTTATGGAAGATTCATAGGGATATTACAACCATGAGGAAGAGATCATAGGTATGCATGTCAACATGGGGAATGATGAGACATAGTCAAATGGAAGAAGATATAGGCAAGATCTTGTCACTATGAGAAGCCTACATAGGGAAATGTAGAACTACAGAGCTGATAATGAAAGGATTATGAAGGCTTAGGAAGAGATACTTCAAAGCTTAAACATGTTTCTTAAGAAAGTTAACAATGGTTATGGTACCGAGCAAGCAACTAGTGCTTGACAAGTAGCAACATCTAGATCTCATAGCAAAAGGGATGATCAAGGAAATAATACACATTCAAGAAGCATGAGTAGGCGCCATCATTCTCCAAGGAAGTCCACTAGAAGAACTCATGCAATTTTAGGGCTAGGGAGAAACCCACGTGTGTCTCTTGTTCAGAGGAAAAGAATAAGGCATGAGGTAGACATCTTGCAAGGTGAAATCAGGAAAATCAAGCCACCTAATTTCAATGGTGAACATCGGAAGGGTGAAGAGGTCGAGGCCTAGCTATTGGAAATGAAGAAATATTTCCAACTGCATGATTACCTCTCTTGGGTATAAGCTATAATTGTAACCTACCACTTGCAATGAAAGGAAACCATGCGGTGGGATCAACTTAAGCAAGCCAAGAACCTTGATGAGAAGAGGATCTCATGGAGGTAGTTCAAAGGATATTTCCAATAGTTGTAGTTGTTAGAGAGATTTCAACTATGCAGTTGAATAAGAGCTTCAGGAAGGGATGTCAAATGTTTGCAGCCCATATGGAGGAGGTTTCCAAAGACAAAGTGGCAAGCATTGAAGACAATCCAGTCTTGAGGGATTTTGAAGATATTTTTAGATAAATTCAAGGATTATGACCTGTTATCCCCGATATCTAGGGATAACTAGGAGATCATGTCTCGAGGCCCACATGGTCCTAGACATGGAGTACTGAGAGCAGGGTTGACTTGAGCATGGCCCTTGAGGGCCCATCTTTCTTCTTCACCAGACTTGTCCTGTCAGCAGTAGCAGCTTCCATCACCACCGACCTGGGCCTGCATCGGAGAGGGCTCTTGCTCCATGAGGTAATTGGTCCGAGATATCATGGTATGTGTCATATTTGATTTTTATAACCTTCTTATATATGCATTAGGTTCCTTTCATTTCTGATGACTGCTTGGATCTTACACTAATCCACTTGACCATTGTTGGGGTGATTGGCTTGATCTTACACTAATCCACTTGACATTGTTGGGGTGGGATTGATTGGGCAACTTAGCAAGTTGATATTCATACTGGTTAGCCACCAAGGGGATTTGTAGAGCCATCATCCGCCTCACCATATTATCATATTTGATTCTATACCCCCACTATCCGTCCTCTAGTCTCCGCCATTAGATAACTCCTTGAGGGTTACATTGTTCAGGGAAATATGCCAAAGGCCTGTGGGTAAAAGCAAACAGTAAAAGATAAAGTCATAGGAAATAAAATCCTAGAGATGCTTCACTAGGGATCCCCCGAGAAGGCACAAAAGCCTCTTGATAAGAAACCAAGGGACCCCAAGAAAATAATAATAATAAAAGCAAGACCCAACTAAGAGGATGGAGGTCTCATCACAAGTCGCCCATTATGTTCATAGGAGTTTAGCAGTATGACACAGCACCATCCTGTCACCAAGCTGTGGCAAGGACTCATGCTGCATGGCCAAAGGAAAGGGGTCTCATCAATTTGTTAGCCTATCATTTTGCTAAGATACTCACAAGGTAACGCTGTCACTCCGCCACCTTAAGCCATGTTGTCCTCTTCGTCGTGACCTTTGAAGTAAAAGAAAGAAAAGCAATAAAAGCAAAAATAAAGGCAAATAATAAGGGCTTGGAAATTGCATCCATGATGGGTACAACATGCCTTCTACAAAGGCACCCACAGATCTACACCCGCCCTTGGTCTTACTGTGATTCGACATCCCTAAACCATATCACCTCATTGAAGCACATGGCTTGAATGATCTTTGAGGAAACTTTCCATCTCTTTGTGGGTATTAGCCCTAATAGGTCAGTTTCCTACTCCATTTCCCTTAGCTTTGTATAGTAGATATGTGGTAATGTCTTTGAGCTCTTAGATGATATGTTAGGATTTCCATGCATATATTTGATAACTTTAATGATGAGATATGATTTGATCACATGATCTCTAGGGACTCCATGAGCCCTGTTTTGGAGGGCTTTAGGTCTTGATGCAAGTGTGGACCATGTAATCTTGGATGTGCACTGCAGGACAAAGACACATGGGGAGATGATTAGCCTGACCTCCATGGGGCTAAAGAGCCCACTCAAGTGGTTGTTGGATGAAGAGGCAGGACAACATCATGATGAGCCCTTGCATGAAGAAGATGCATGGACGCCTCTACCCGTGACACTTTGGCAGAGATTGACCTAGGGGGATCAAAATTTCATGCAGATTGGATGATGGCCTCGATGGATAGGACGCCACCCAGACAGTCGGACGCTTTCCTGAGCAGATGGCGCGGTGTTGGGCTTGTTTGGCACATGGCAGTTGCAGGAGCTCCCAGAGGGCCAACGCTTGCCTTCCCATGATGAGATCATGCCCCGAAGGGCCTGCCTCCTGTAGGGCCCCACGCCTCTATTTTTAGCTCATTTTTAAAATTTGCATTCAACATGACAAATAATTGAATAATGTTAAGTCACTTGTTCTTGTTTTTAATGACCCATTTTGTAATTAAAGGTCATTTGGATGATATATATTATACTTATTTCATTCTTGAGAAATTAATAAATCCTGCTCTCTGTGAGAGAGATAATTTTAGCTCTTGTCTTGGTTATTTTTGGCTCCTGGAGTTGAGGTTTTCACTATTGGAGGATTATCCTTGGCATATGCATGGTGTTTTTACCATTGGAAGGTGTTAAGCAACTAGGGTTTGATTTGGCTCTTCATTGATTTTAAAGATTGCATGCAAAACTTCTTTATTGAATGGTTGTGTAGAATTGCTTACTTTTGTTACATTGTTACATACTATTAATCATTGAAACCCTAGGGAGCAAACACACAAGTAGGTTGTTGCTTCACGTCCCCATGATAAAAGACTTGTTTTATCCATTTGATTAAGAAGAACCTAGCCTAGCCATTGCTACACTAGTTCATCTTTTCTGAGTTAGCTTGAAACATAAATTGAAGGAAGAAGACGCCCTAGGCCTAATTTATTTTTACACCTAGGGTTTGTCTCTCTAGGGTTTGAAAAAGCCTTGTCCCCAAGCAACACTTTCATAGATTTGTGTTTTATAGCTAAATGCTTTGATCCAGAGTCTTGAAGGAAAGAGGGAGGAGCATAAGGCCTAGCTTTAGCTAACTGGAATGAGCCTCCTCCCTTAGGGTTTGATTTGGTGGCCTTGCCATTGCAAAGCATCTATTAAACCTAACCTCCCGGCCTCGTGTTTAAGTCCTTCCAATCCTTTAGTCTCTCCATTTGACTCCATTTCACCCAAGGCACTAGTCTAAAACTAAAACGTGGAGTCTTTTATGTTCAACACAAAATCTCCTCAAACTTTCTTTGAATTGGGGTAAAACCCTAACTAACCCTAGCTGCTTCATCAACCTTTTAGTTTGCTGATGACGTCTTGCCTATTTTAGACTTGTGCTTGGACTAAAAAGTTGTGGCTGACTCATCCTTTAAGTAACAGCCATAGAGGTGTTGAATAATTTCATTGGGCAAATTAGCAAAACGTCCACCTCCCTGTCTAGCCAACTCTAACCCTAACTAGCTAATGACGCCATGCCTATTTTGGACCCTCGTTTGCATAAAATGTTGTGATTTTGTCATATAGCATTTGTCATTGATGTATAGATTATTCTCATTGGCTTAGTGTGCAAAACGCTCACTTCTTTGCCTTCAAAATAATCCTAGTAATAATGGACGTCACCCTAAATCTACATTGTGACGCAGCAACATTATATATAAGAGCAGATTTATGATATTTATTGCATTGTGATAAAATATGGATTTGTCTTATACATTGAATGCAAGTATCATTTTGTATTTATTGAGGCGATCTTTATAAGTCTTAGCTTTTAATTGCAATCATTGACTTCATTAATAATTACATTCATTATTGCTCATATGTATTAAAGATAGTCATTGATATTTTCCTTTGAAGTACTAATCACTGCATAATATTTTAGTTTCATTTGCTTTGTCTCACAAACAAGTGTCCTTTTAGTGGAATATCTTCTCTTTGACTACTTCCTTTGGCGGTAATCTGTGGAAGGGAAAGCTTACCTTTAACCTTTGAGCCTTAAACCCTTGATCATTTTCCGTCAGAACCCCGGATTACTAGGGACGTCTCCCTTGGGATTAGCCACCCTGAATAGAAAGAGCTCCCCATCGAGGTGACAGTGGGTGGGGAAGTTCTTGTTACGCCAGTTTGAGCCTTGCCTTTCAAGCTACTTAAACCTACCCTACAAACTGAGCGATAACACGACCAAAGAGAGACATTGATTTATCTATTGATTTGGTGCCAAGAGCTTCCCTAGTGTCCAAGACACCATATAGAATGGGTACACTATAATTGAAGGAGTTGCATATGCAGCTTGAAGAGTTGTTAAAATATGGGTATATACGCCCAAGTGTGTTTCCTTGGGGAGCCTCGGTTCTTTTTGTGAAGAAGAATGGTGGAACCTTAAGGCTGTGTATTGATTTCATGTAGCTTAATAAGGTTACCATAAAGAATAAGTATCATTTTCCAAGAATTGATTATTTGTTTGATCAGTTGAAAGGTGCAAGAATATTTTCGAAGATTGACTTGAGATCATACTATCATCAAGTAAGGATAAAGGAAGAAGAAATCAATAATATAACATTTAGAACAAGATATGGACATTATGAATTCACGGTAGTGCCATTTGGGCTATCAAATGTCCCGACAGTTTTTATGTGCCTGATGAATGGAGTGTTCAAGGAGTACCCGGACAAATTTGTGATTGTGTTCTTAGATGATATAGTCGTCTATTTTAAATCAGAACAGAAACATGAGCAACATTTAAGAATGGTGTTGCAAGTTTTAAGAGAGCATAGATTGTATGCTAAGCTAAGTAAGTGCATCTTTTACCAAAAGAAGATTCACTACTTGGGGCATATAATTTCAGCAACAGGGATAAAAGTTGATCCTGAGAAGATAGAGGCTATTAGAGGTTGGCCAATGCCAAAGAATGTGATAGAGGTTAGATCATTCATGGGTCTTTCTAGTTATTATAGAAGATTCATAAAAGGTTTTTCAAAGATTGAAAGTCCAATCACTTATTTGCAAAAGAAGGGAGTGAAGTTCGAATGGACTTCCAAGTGTGAAGAAAACTTTCAGCAGTTGAAGGAAATATTGACAAGTGCACCAATATTGAATATTGCAGATCCAAATGAAGATTTTGTTGTGTGCATCGATGTAGGCAAGGAAGGGATTGGTGGATTCCTTAGTCAAAAGGATCATGTGGTATGCTATGAATCCAGAAAACTAAAAGAGCGTGAAATAAATTATGCTACCCATGATCTAGATCTAGCAACAATTGTACATGCATTAAAAATGTGGAGACATTACCTTATGGGTAAGAAATTCGAGCTAAGGACAAATCAATGTGGTTTGAAGATTCTTTTTGGATAGCCAACACTAAATGCTAGGAAAACTAGATGGCTAGAATTTTTGAGTGAATATGACTTCGAAATTAAGCATATAAATGGCAAGGAAAATCAAGTGGTTGATGCACTCAGCAGGAGAGCTCATGAAGTGCATATTGCAGCCATCAGCGTGTACAGGACAAATCTGAAATATAAAATTATTGCAACAACAAATTTAAATCGACACTATGTGAAAATAAAAGAAACATTACAACAAGGTAATTTTCAAACAAAAAAATAATTATTATGAGCTGAAGGAGGATGCAATTCTCATGTACAAGGGAAAACTATATGTTCCCAATTCCAGTGAGCTAAAAAATGCAGTGTTGAAGGAGATGCATAATGTGCCATATGTCAGGGACCTAGGATATCATAAGACAATTGTGGTTGTGAGAAGCCAATACTTTTGGCTGGGAATGAAGAAGGAAGTGGCTAATTACATAGCCAGATGTATAGAATGCCAAAAAGTGAAGACAGAGCATAGACATCCAACAGGTTTGCTACAACCATTGCACATTCTGGAATGGAAGTGGGAAGTAATTACAGTTGATTTTATTACAAAGCTACTTAGAACACTAAAGCAACATGATTCCATCATGGTGGTGGTGGATAAATTGACTAAAGTAACACATTTTATTCCAATAAAGACTACACACAAGGCAACAAGTATTGCAAATATATACATGAAAGAATTTGTTAGGCTACATGGGGTACCTAAATCAATAGTTTCAAATATAGACCCAAAGTTTACTTCTAATTTTTTAAAGGTTTTGTTCAAAGGATTTGGAACAAATTTAAATCTTAGTACAACATATCATCTAGAGTCAGATGGACAAATAGAAAGAACTAACACAATAATTGAGGACATGCTTAGAATGTATGTGATGGATTAGCCATCAAAGTAGGGAGATTATATTCATTTAGTTGAATTTGCGTACAATGATGGATATCAGGCCTCATTGAAGATGAATCTGTTTGAAGCATTGTATGGCAGAAAATGTAACACTCCAGTGAGTTGGGACAATCCAGTAGATAGAGCAATTGTTGAGATAGAATTGTTAAAAGAAATGGAAGATCATATGGCAAAGATAAAACATAATTTAAAAGCTTCCCATGATAGGAATAAAATTTATATAGACAGGAACAAAGTTTTCAGAGATTTTAAAGTGGGAGAACATGTGTTTTTTAAAGTGAAGGCAAAGAGAAGCTCTCTAAGATTATGAAGTTTCCCAAATTTGGCAGTGAGATATTGTGGGCCTTTCAAAATATTAGAAAAAATAGAGCCACTTGCATACATGTTAGCATTGCCTACATCCATGAGAGTACATAATGTATTTCATGTGTCATTGTTAAAGAAATATGTGTTTGATCCTAGCCACATAATTGTTTGGAATGTGATCCAGGTGGAACATGAAGGGGATTTTTGGGTGGAACCAGTACGCATCTTGGACTAGAAAGTCAAAGTGCTTAAGAACAAAGACATATGTCTGATAAAGGTTCAATGGAATTGCTATAGTCCTGAAGATGCTACATGGGAGCATAAAGAAAACATGCAAGAAAAATACCCATAAATTTTTGACAATTTTGAACAAGACATAATGCAAGACTCCATTTTGGAAAGCTAGAGTTCTGGAACCACATCTTAGAGTCCTAGTCAACTGCACTGGGGACCTTGATAAAATATTGGCTCATTCCTTGGTTTAGCCTTGATAATGAATGGTACATCCCTTAGGTTATCCCTAATAAATGAATGGTGCATTCCTTGGGTCGGTGTGTTGAAAGGAACATGAGATTATTTTTGGAGTTGTTGCTGGAGTTGTTAAATTGTAGAATTTTATTTCTAAGTATTGTGATGTAAATTTGCATATATATTTAGTTGTGTTTCATATATATATATATAAAGAGAGAGAGAGAGTGCACCGAGGATGACGCACAATTTTAGGGGAAGGGGAATATAACATCCCTACTACAATCCTTAGTTTAATTAATGCTTATGTAGATATAATGTGTCGCTACAGCCAAAGCAATGTAATATGTGAATTGTATTTCTATGTTTTAATAATAAATGTGATACCAACTGCTAAGGAGAACATAGACAAGAGATGGGGGTTGAATTAATCCATAAGAGGGGGGAGTGTCTAGAATAATGGCCAAGAGGGGTCCAAGGGGGAAATTACCCATGTATATTAATTTAACCCATTTTCTTAAAGTTGTTATTTGTATATGAACCTTCCCATTTATGATTGAGTGTTCCCAAAGCCAATCATTGAATACATGTAAGAGGGTGGGTATGAGTGGTCACATCCCAAAGTTATTGAGAACATAGGGGTTGAGTACAATCAGCTTGGGGAAAAGTGTGAGTCAAGAAAGGCAAGCCAAAGGGAGGAAATTTGTATGGGTTGGGACAACATTTTTTAGTTAGTCAAGTTTTGTGCATGGGAAGAAAAGAGAGAGAAAGAAAGAGAGATTAGAGCTGGTGCATCCATGGAGAGCAAATTCTAGAGAAAGATATAGCATAATTGGAGCTGGAAAAATGAAGAGTCAAGTTGTCAGGTCTTAAGAGTGAACTCTTGTGTGATTTGCACTGAAACAACAAGTGGTTTTTGTTGGTTTGTTGATAGTTTCCTAGGAGCAATTTCCCTTGAGTTCTCAGTTGATATATTCCTAGTTACATGTGCCAAAGAGACCCCGATAAACGAATGGGATGCCTAAGGGACTGAGATCAGTGAAGGGGTACATTCCTTGGGTTGGACAGGAAAGAGGAAGAGAGCTGGTGGAAAATCGAGATAGTTGTAGGATAATATCAGTTGGGTTGAGAGTTTTATGAGTTGTGAGTGGACTGTGAGAGATCACCCTCTTTTGTGAATCGCTAGCCTCAGCTCGGGGGTGACTGGTGTTAGGACCACACAATGTACCTTTTTGTCTATACTTTTTGCCACTATTATACTCATGATCACCCATATTTAAACTCATACTATCACTTTATCTGATCATTCCAAAGGTATACAACGTCCCTTCTCATTACTATACGTTTAATCTGTTTTGCATAACATTTTACATCACTCTCGTACTTAACCATTGATTAGAAACGTATAAGTGTTCAAACTGCAGATTAGCATTTAAATCCTGTTGCTGAAACACAGAGTTGTTACACAGTCTAGATTCGCAGATGCTGAAACACAGAGTTGTTACACAGTCCAGAGTCACAGATGCTGAAACACAGAGTTGTTACACAGTCCAGAGCTGCAGATGCTGAAACACAGAGGAAACCGCCAGGACCGACGATGTTGAAATACAGAGGAAACCGCCAGGACCAACGATGCCGAAACACAAAGGAAGCCGTTACAGTCAGCGGTCAACAAGTACTAACCGTCGCTCCTATATAAGAATGATGACACAGTCAAGAGCACAATTAACATGGCTGAAATAGCCCGCGAATTGCGATGTTGAAACAGCAATCGGCAGCAACGAGAAGAAGTTGTTACTCCAGCCGTAACAGCAATACCTCATTCAGCCCCTGTAATAATATTCTGTTGCGCGGGACTAGGACATCTTATTCTGGTTTAGAAAGTAGATCCGACTAAAGATAGAACTCAGATACACACTGTAATTTTTGATCAATTGTATCGAAGGGGTTCCCTCTTTAAATAAGAGGAAATCATCATTCGAGGAAAAAAAGTTTTATGTATTGAGAAAGCTTCAGAGAGAGGGACGTACTTCAATTCCAGATTGTAATGTGATATATTGATAGATGAATAGAAAATTGTTTTGAGCATCCGTCTCAAAGCTTTTTCGTCTCAGGGGAATCTTGTGAGAAGGGAGGGCCCACCTTCTTCACAAGATTCACTCGTTAGTTTTAGAAGTGTGTTAGTACAATCTCTGTTTATGCTTTGATTAACTTTTGTTTGTTGAACAGTACTTTTAATGAATTCCGCTTTGCTGAAACACTACTGAACTCTATC
>SNQJ01S0100578.1:7134-27492 GCA_010110895.2 Picea sitchensis | reverse complement strand
AACTAAATTAACATTACTAAAATAAGGATGAACTCTCACTAGTTTTTTAGTGAAATTGAGTGCTTGGACTAGACATAAAACACCATGGGAAGAAATAATTTGTAATATTTGTAATATTAAAAAAGCTTAGAATGAAAAACACTCTCTCTTAAGTGCTCTCTCAATTTCACAATACTTGTAACACTACTCATCTTGATACTAAGAAGGTGGAGAATGGAAAACACTCTTTTAGACTCTCCTTCTATGCCCACACTAAGTCTCAATTTCACAATATTTGTAACTCAATTAATCTTCATAACTTGTTAACATATGAAACCAAAGAAATATAGAAAAGTTGGCATGCCCAATAATTATCATCATTACCATCAACTTAATCATGCTAAGATATATTTTCATTTTCATCATGGATTGAGAGTAATAAGCAATGATAAATATCTTGAATTTTATGAAATAACTTGCATTCAAATTATATAAAATACATACTTAATTAATTAAGAAATTAAAACTTAGTATTAATAAACAATGATAAAAATCTTGGATTTTATGAAAATGACTTATACTCAAAATACATAATTAATTAAGTGATTAAAACTTAGTGCTAATATGTGACATTAGTATCTATTATTATTTACAAATATATTTAATGAATAATAAATAATATCAAATTTATTTCTATTATTATTTACAAATATATTTAATGAATAATAAATAATATCAAATTTATTTGTAATATTAAATTATTTTAATAGAATTCAAAAAATATTATATATTAAATTGAATAGAAAATATAAAAAAAACAAATATGTAATTATATTGATAAACACAAAATGGTTAGTCTAGGAAACTCATTGTTCACGGTTGTATAAATAATTTTATTTTAGATTAGGATTAAAAAACATACAATATGAACATGTGCAACTTATCATATTTGAAATAGTTTTTTTTTAATTATAAAAATATTTTTTTATTTCAAAACCAGTAAATTGAATATTTAAATAAAATTAAAAAAAAAATACCTAACATACCACATACCACTCGTGAATTATTATTTTTGAATAATACTTATTTTGGGAGAATATAAGCAGCGTCCTTCATTAAAATTGGTTTATTTTATATTATGTATTTATAAATCAGTTTTGTGACTTCTTTGGGAAAAAATTACTTTTATAACTAGTGCACTCATACAAATTACGCAAAAAGTTTAAAATGCATGACGTGTCAGTTACATCATAGCAGGAAAAGCGTCGAATTTAAAACTTTTTCTGACACTTTTATTAATCTACCGTTAGATTTTAACGGAAATACCATTCAAGGGTTGAATTTGAATTGATGTCTGACACGTCTGTTATGTTCAATTTGATTTTTCTAACTTTACACCAACTTTACCGTTTGGATCGCAATATGAATCTTGATCTCATGGAAAAAAAAAATGAAATTAAGGTCTAAACATATGAATTTATCATCCAACATCTCTCTTATTTCTCTCTTATAGAAAACAAAAGAATTCACTGTCCAACATGTGAATTTACCATCCATCATCAGCGTTACGTTTGGATCAAAACTGATCTTGACCCAACGGCTCAATTTGAATTTAATAGTATCCGTTGGATGAATCTTGATCGAACCTTCTAAATAAAGAAAATCACCACCGTTTTGTGCATATAAACTTATGTGAGTGCTTTGGAAAGAAATTACTTTTGTAACTGTGCACTCACACAAATTATGGAAAAAAGTTTAAAATCCATCCAAGGGCTAAATTTGAACTTATGGTAACGTGTCAAGAAAAGCGTTGAGTTTAAAACTTTTTTCTGACAAATTTATTAATCTACCGTTCGATCTTAATGGAAATACCATCCAATGGTAAATTTGAACTTATGTTATGTCTGACATGTTTGTTATGTTCAATTTGATTTTTCTGACTTTACACAAAAGTCAAGGTTACTTTTTCTGACAACTTTATTAGTCTACCGTTTGATCTTAACGGAAATACCATCCAAGGGCCGAATTTGAATTTATGTCTGACATTTCTGTTATGTTCAATTTGTTTTTTCTGACTTTACACCAACATTACCGTTGGATCAAATCTGATCTTGACGCAACGGCTCAATTTGAATTTCCTTAATAGTATTCGTTGGTTGAATCTTGATCGAACCTTCTAGATAAGGAAAATCACCACCGTTTTGTGCATATAAACTTAACAAATTGTTCCCTTTTGCTCGCCCGCTTCTCTCTTTAGGCGTTCTAGTACAGGGTCATGTTGTGACTGTCTGTGTTTGTATGTTTTCGTATGTTTATTATGTTTTTATGCTCTGCGTGTTTGTAGGTATTCGTCTGTCTGTTATGTTTGTATGCATGTATGTGCTCTGTGTGTTTGTAGGTATTCGTCTGTGATTTTGTGTTGTATGCGTGAGAATGGAAAACGGGCAGAACCAACAGACATTTGAGGGAAGCATAAAAAATCTTTGGATCAGATAAGACAATGTGGCATGGAGTTCGGTTGGCTAAGGTGATCTGCATATTCCTTAATTTCTTCTGTTATTTTGTTTGATTAGATCATATCAGCGGTGGATTAAGGAGTATATAGATCTGTTATTAATTCCTTGTTTTGTTTCTATTTTATTGTACTTGAAATTTATTTATGAAAAATCTCTTCAATCTGATTGATTTATGTTGTATAAAATTTTATTTTACTTAAAATTCATTTATGAAAATGTTGTTCAATCTGATTCGATTTATGTTGGTTTAAATTTTATTTTACTTGAAATTCATTCATCTGATTCGATTCAATTTATGTTGTTTTAAATTTTATTTCACAGGAAGGAACGAATCAGTGAATGTGCTTGGTGGCTCTTTATTCACTAAAATAAAGCGGTAGGTAGTAATATCTCTTTATTGGGTTCCTTCCTCTCCTTGATTTGATTATTTTAAAATTGCATTTGAATTCATCCGTCGAAATCAGATTTTATTTTTTGAATTCGTGGTGTCAATTTTTAATTTCAGCGATGAAACAATTAAAGAGGAGGGACTGTGTTGTTCATGGCTTGGCCGACCAAGGGTAGAAGTTGGAGCGACTGGATTGTCTACACACCCAAATGCAAAAGAAAATGAAGGAAACAGATAAGTTAGTTTACCGTTTCCTACTCATAGCTCCCTTTTTTTAAATAGCAATAACTTAATGCAATAGAAACAAATAACTGTTTATACTCTTGCATGTTTGGATTCTACATCAGATTGATTGTATTGTGATAGAGGCTTCCATTATCTAGGATAAATATAATTATAGTGTAGTGTGAATTCTTGCTAAGTTTAGTGATGTTGAATTAAGTAGTAATGTTTTGATTAGTTTTATGAAAAAAATTAATATAGTATTTTTCTGTTTTAAGGGTGTCTAATAAATCTTGTTATTTAAGATTCATAAGGGTGTCTAATAAATATTGTTATTTAAGATTCATATATGTAAATTGCTAATAAAAATGAATACATCATGGCAGAGCCTTTAAAAATGAGATGGAGACCATTCAATTTCTGTGTATATTTCTTTAGATTTACATCAATTTAAGAATTAGATGGGGCAAATCCATAAGTAACTATATTTTCTCTCACTATTTCATTTATGTTCATTAAATTTCATTTATATTCATTAAATTAGTTCCATTCAATAATTACCCTCAATTTTTAAAAAACCTTGGATCCCCATCCACCAAACCAAACCAATCAATGATCCCCGTCCTATAGATCTCTCGGCTTCACGACATAAATCAACTCTTTCTCTTTGAAGTAACTGTAACAGAAGCTTAAACCAATGTCGTGAAGCGGACTTAATTATTACCTTATGCGTGGCGTATGTTATGGATCTACTCACGAGGATAAATAGTTTACCAAATTCAATTTCGTATTCTCTTTAGTCAAACCGAAGTTTGGTTGTTTTGTCCTTCATATTGTTGCTCCCATTCCCGATACCAGAGGTTACCCCAATAGCGAAGCCCCCGTACCTTTGTATTGAAAAGGGATGGTTACCTTATCAATTATTTGCTGAGGAAAAGGGAATTTCCATGGGAGTCCATTTATGGGTCCTTTCAAATACATCATTTGCAATTTTTTTTTTTTTTTTTTTTTCTATCATTTTGCAATTTTTTTTATATTTTTTTTTTTTTTTTTTTTTTTACATACGTCATTTACAATTTGTATTTGTTTTTTAGTTGGTTTTTTCTAATAATTTGAATTTTTTTCCATACATCATTTGCAATTTGTTTTTAATGCAATTTGTTTTTAAGTTGGTTTTCTCCATGTTTAAATATTAAAAAAAAAAGGTTTATGATAAATTAAACTTTGGTATTACCTACAACAAAATCTCTACTCTTTTCTCAAGGAAGAACTTCATGCATAGACTCCGGATATATTACTGTTCCATTTATTGTACACACCCTTTATAGACTTAATTTCCCATGCTATCCACGGGGGAATTTCCCATGCTATCCACGGGGGAATTTCCCATGTACAACTCCTTATTTTTACACGGTTATATTACTGAATTTATCACTTTACACACCCTTTCTGTCTTTTATTTACAGTTACACCGGGGCACCTATTTATTTTGTAAATTGTATATAAGATTAAAAAAAATTAATAATAATGAATATAAGTTGACTTTTTATTACAATATGATATTAAGGTTTTTACTGCAACATGATAATAGGATGTTTTATATAAATGTATTTAATAAATATCAAAGGTATTTAATGATATAAAAGTTTTTTTAATCTTCCACTTATACAGATAGATAGATTTATAGAATATTACGTTTATGTTATATATATGGCTAGACTAATAAAAATTATGTTCTAGAGGAACTTTTCAAAAACTCTATTGCAGAGAATGTTCTTTACTTGATTTTCTCTTCTCTTTCCCTCACATAAGGCAACTTAATGCTTACTAATCCACATTTTAATTACTAAACATTAATAATAATATTAGGACTCTTAGTATTCCTTCTTCTTTTTATTATAGTTTTCATTAACACCATCTGACATTTGATGATTAATTTACTTTATCATTTCCCTCCTTGCAAATATAATATTAGCATCATCTATGTTAATTGGTGCTCTTTTTACAAAGAAAGCACACACAACTATTATTATCAATTTAGTGTTTACATGAGGGTTTACCCCCATGAGGGTTTATTCCTTCTTCTTTTTATTATAGTTTTCATTAACACCATCTGACATTTGATGATTAATTTACTTTATCATTTCCCTCCTTGCAAATATAATATTAGCATCATCTATGTTAATTGGTGCTCTTTTTACAAAGAAAGCACACACAACTATTATTATCAATTTAGTGTTTACATGAGGGTTTACCCCCTAGAGATTTTTATCCTGGTTTTTCTCTTCATCATCTTAGGAAATAGAGTTTGCGATTAATTTTAGAAAATGAATTAATTTCTATTATGATTAGTTATGATGTGTTTTTCTGATTTAAAAATTCCTAGTAAAACCTGTACATAGATTTTGGTTAATAAAAATGACTATCTCATTAAAGAGTTTGGTTGGTTAAGAATTACCCCTAATAACTACCTCATTAAAGAGCTTGATTGATTAGGAATTACACCCTTTTAAGAATTGGTGAGAAAAAATGGAATAGTAACAACCAGAAATATAATTGAATTAGTGAGAACTATCCATCAGAAGCGGACTTAATTATTAACTTTTGCATGGCAGCGTATGTTATGGATCTACGAGGATAAATAGTTTACCAAATTCTATTTCGTATTCTCTTTAGTCAAATCGAAGTTTGGTTGTTTTGTCCTTCATATTGTTGCTCCCATTCCCGATACCAGAGGTTACCCCAATAGCGAAACCTGGTGATAACACTATATGTGTATGTGTATTATTTAGAAATGTTTATCAATGTTTAGAACTTCTGAATATTATTTAAAATTGTTTATCAATGTTTGGAAGGTCTTAGAATCAGGATTATAAATATTATATTTTAAAAGTTGGTTCTATGTGTTTGAAAGTGATGATGTCAGGTTAGTTGGTTGCACATTTATTTGTGTTTGAAAGGATGCAGAGCTATTTGGTTTGGGTGTCATTTTATGAATACTAATTGGCTATTTCTTAAAAGAAAGTGAATTCTTGGCATAGCAGTATTATAGGTTCAATAGTATTAAGATTAAAAATAAATATAAAAATTATAGGTTCAACTTTTTTGGTTTGAGTATAGGTAGCATTTTATCTTTATTAATTGGCCATTTCCTAAAAGAAAGTGAATTCTTGACACAGAAGTATCATAGGTTCAATATTATAAAGATTAAAAATAAATATAAAAATTATAGGTTCAACTTTTTTAGTGTTAGTTGTAGATAAATTTACCACTACTATATCTCCATAAAACATCATAACTTTGCCAATAAAACATCCATCCAACTTCAAAGCTTTGTCAATCCAGATGCCTTGTGATGATATAAGCTTATACCGTATTCTTATTAGATAGTCTCACATGGCCACTCAATTTTCATAAACATCACAATCTATTTGGTTAGTTATTTGCAAGCATTATGTACAATCTTCAACATTTAGTTTCTAAGATTAAATGGAATATTAGCTCCATAAGAAATTATTATACTAAGAGAAGTTAGGTGTACTTTACAACTCAATGCTAAAAAGGATTCTAACATCCATCTTATCAATACCCAATTAAAAATAAATCAATTCAATTCACATCAATGATTGGAAGAGAGAAAATTTGAGTCAATTTTTACTAGAATGTATTACTCCCCATTAGAATTTATTTAATATATTTTATGGTTGTTTTCTATTAACCCATAATTTCAATGGTGAGATGTGTGGTAGCAAGCTTGAGTCATTTGGTGATATGATTTGATTTATGTAGTGTTATATTTATATACATAAAAATTGTATGTGACAATCTCTTCAAAATTGAGTTGTAAAATATAACTCAATTTTTTAAGTATAATTATCTTAATAGGAATTGATGGTGACTATAACTTTAGCATTGATTTATATCTAATATTTTACCAAAATATCCCCACAAATATTTCAAACCTACCAACCACAACCTATACCACACACATATTCCAATCTTACCAACCACATCCTCTTCTTTATATTTGGGAGTAAACATTCTTTAACACCATCATAATCTATTTTTCTCTCTTAGCAACTTAAACTAAATCAATTTTTTTAATATCTCAACTAATTAAAGCCCATTGTTTGCAAAACCTTTATTACCATTACTATTCTTACTATAATTTTATTATAAAGATTCATGAAAATGGTTAATTGTTATAGTTGCACTAAATGAGCATCTAACCTCAAATTGTATTGTTTTAGTAACACCATACCATTAACACTTGTTGGAGTGTATATTGAACATTAGTGTATTTTATTAAAACCATACCATTAACATTTGTTGATGAACTTTAGGATCCCTTAATGAGCAACCAACAAAGTATTGTTGATGGACAATAGGTTCCCTTAATGAGTAACCAACAAAGTATTATTTAGAGTCTGAGGCTATAATACTTGTGGTTGTATGTTCATGTTTGACTAATTTTTGTGTTGTGAGTTTTTAACATACATGCTCACAATTAAGCATTTAACCCATATTTGTTGTGCAAATGAATTCTTAAATGTCAACTAAAAAGTTTTAAGATTTTTTATTTTTTTAAGGTGGAAAAACTTAACATAACTTTGTTGTTAATAGGTAGTGAGGATAGTAATGTATGCTTGTTATTCACGAATGTGGACTCATTTATTATCATTATTGAGGAAAACCATGTCATTTAAAATAATCACTTGGTGGTCCATAAACAATAGACTTTCACTCCTACCATATACCTCTAAGTTTTGGGTCATTAACCCATTTTCTTAGGTTAAAGGAAGACTATCTATTAACCAATAAAAATCTTTTAATTCTTACTCCAACATCATATTTTTCACCAACTTATTTAACCAATAAAATCATCTCACTATTGTTATGCAATGGCTACTTCCCAATTATGAAAATATTGTAGCAATTATTTCCCAATTATGAAAATATTGTAGCAATTGTGAAGAGTTCCTAACTAGATGTCATCTTTTTTTTAAAATAAGGAACTTTTTTTTTCTAGCAAATTTGGTTATTTGATTAGAAATGTGTTTAAAAAGAATCCAATTAAAAATAGAATTTTTTTAACAAATTTTATTGTATATTATTATTATTATTATAAATGTTAATATTTTTTTTTCATTGGCACTTCTCCCATTGCGAGGAATTTTTCGGATAACATGATCTAGGTGGGGAGGAAAACAATACTCACCACAAGCCACTCAAGCTAAACCCAATTGAAATTATGAATCTTAATATTATTATTATATATTATTATATTATATTATTGTAATATTTATGGTACAAAGTTGTTCAATTTTTTTCACAAATAAAAAAAAATAGTTGTCACCAAAAATTGGTTATCAATGTTTGGAAGGAGACCTCAAATTTATGATTATAAATATTAAACTTTAAAAAGTTGGTCCTAGATCATATCTATCCATGTGTTTGAAAGTGAGGATGCAACCCTAGTTGGTTGCATATATGTGGATGTGTTTGAAAGCAAGAATGAAGAGGTAATGGGTTGTAATTAGGAGTAACACAGATTCAACATTATTGATATTAAAAATAAATATGATTTGGTTTATAATTCTCTTAGTGTGTTAGTTTTAGATAAATTTTATAATGTTATATATCCACAAAATATTATGGTTTTTCCAATAAATCATCTATCCAAATTCATAACTTTGTCAATTTCAAATATATAATCTTATCTATAATTATAATTTATAGCTATTAAATTCTTATTGGATTGTCTCATATACATTCAATTTTCATAAATATCACAGGGTCGTTCAATCTATTTGGTTAGCTATTTTCCTTTTTAATATTAAATGGATTTCCTCATATGTACATTCAATTTTCATAAATATCAAAGGGTCGTTCAATTTATTTTTTTATAGAATATCCTTTATTTGATTTTTTCGGTTAATAATTTATAATATAATATTCTTTGTTTCCAACTGAAACACCTTATCTTTGATGGCGTGATATAGTGTTCTAATTTGAACAAGGTCACAACCAAGATTGTGAACAAAATTAATTGAATTGTGTGTTGGTGTTGTCATCACCTTATCTTTGATGGCGCGATATAGTGTTCGAATTTGGACAAGGTCCAACCAAGATTGTGAACAAAATTAAGTTAATTGTGTGTTAATGGTGTCATAGCTATGTGTTATGTGTTGAGTTAATTTTTTAATTTTTTAATTTCTTTTATGTTATTTAATTTTTTTTTATGAATATTATATCATATGTATTTGGGTAGTTGTGCAATTTCTTTTCTTGGTATTGAGAAATATGTTATTGCTTGATTTCATAATGATTTTATTATATCTTTATTTGGTTTGAAGGATGATTAATTATTTGAATTGAAGGTTTGCAATTAGAATGAGAAAATAAAACTTGTAATTGAGTTTGGAAATTTATAAAAATATTATAATTGGATTTAAAGATTGAGGTGGAAGAAAGAATGAGGAATATAACTTAATTAAAATGAGAAAATAAAACTTATAATTGAGTTTGGAAATTTATAAAAATATTATAATTGGATTTAAAGATTGAAGTGGAAGAAAGAATGAGGAATATAACTTTATGATTGGATCTAAAAATTCCCATGAAAAAAAGTGTTTTTTAATTTTTCAGAAAAAATAAAAAGGTTGAAATTAAGAACAAGGAAAGATTGACGTCCCTATTTATTTTAGAAACTCTGTTTTTCATTTATAATCCTCTGTTCCAACAATTACTTCTCTAACTATTACTAGAAACTTTATAATTCAATAAATTAACCTTCCTGTTTAATTTATAGTAAAATATTAAACACTTCTAATAAAGTTCCCTTATCTCATGGCACTAGAAGCTTTATAATTCAATAAATTAACCCTCCTGTTTAATTTATAATAAAATATTAAACACTTCTAATAAAGTTCCCTTATCCCATGGCACTGATGTGAGTTGACCCAACCCGTTACCTTTTCCATTCCCCGTCACTCAAGATATCAAGATCTGTACCATTCATAAAGGATGGATATGTATGATGAGTTGCATCATACTCCATACCATGTATGTAAAGGAATCTAATCCTAGTCTTCCATGTATCGTGCTAGGGACGAGTGCTTCCTTCTCCCATGGTAGCTAGCAAGGCTACGACGATCTATTGACTTGATGTTCAAAACTGGACCTAGATTTATCCATCAAAATTTTGTAGTACAAGCAAGCAAGAAAGCATCAAATTTTTTCAATGCAATCAAGAAAGCATGTGATGTAATACTTTTATTCAAGCATAACACTGATAAACTTAACATAAGCATGATAAACTTACTTTATAAAGCATAACACGGTAGTCAAACTAGTCACTGACTCCTTAAAACAGGTTCGGGTCCGGGCTTATATGCAAAGTAACCCACCCATAGTCACATGCACTGATTTGTTTTTCCTAATATAATATAATAATTTTTTTTGCTTAAGATATCTTTGGTGGAATTCTTTTCCACCCTACTGCAGGTGCCATTATATAATCCACAACGTCTTCAGAGTGAAGATTCAACCGGAAGGTCTTTTATTAAATTTCGTTCCTAAGAGTTTAAAATCAATCAATATCTTAGATTTTTATAAGTGAAAACTAATTAATATTTTAATAAATTTATTAGATTATTTATAAAAATTATATTATATAGAATCTGGAAAATGGCTCCTTATTATAGTTTAACTAATCCAAGTTTATATTAGTTCTCTATTTTATGATCTCATGTAGTAGTTAGATATAGTTTGAATTTTTATATTTATGATGCGGTTAACAACTACATATAGTTTGAACTTTTGTTCCATATGAATTGATGACATCATTTGCAATTTGTTTGTTAGTTGGTTTTTTCCATGTTACTAGGCAGATGTTTAGGGTATTTCTTAAAATATTTTTTTAGTTTTATGATAGGTTAGAGGTTGGTTTTAGGTATAACATCTATTTATTTTCTATTTAGATCTTATAAAGGTTTGATTGTGACATCCCAATAATTTCTTTTCCTAATTCCAATTTAGCTCCTTTTTTGTTTTCTTGAAGTGGTAAATGCTCTTTATCTTTTGAGTATAGTAAACTCCATTTGTTTTAATCTTCATTATGTATCAGATCACAAACAGTTCACATATCCATATTTTTTAGAAGTCAACATTTTACATAGATTATAATTGTTCACACATATTCATAATTTTAGACATCATATTATATAATTAGAATGGAAGTATGTATGAATATCATTCTATGATATTTATAGATTTTTATAAAACACAAGTTTAACATTTAGTTACCATTTCTACACTCTCATATGCCTTCTCTATTAAATTATTAAGTTTACCTTAATTACACCAAAACTGCGAACACTTTGGTCAAGCTGGTCACAAAAACCTAAAAACAAGATCTGATTATATATATTTTTAAATCTGACTAAACTAGTCACAAAAACCTAAAAACATAATCTGATTATATATATATATATATAAAAGTTGGCCAAACTATTCACAAAAAACTTCTGACACTAAATCCATATTCACATGTACAATTGTCTTGAAGTGTAAATTTTAGGAAAAAACAAATATCTTGAAAGTATAAAAGTTATAGACCTACTAATCTGAAGTCAAAGAACATAACATGTATACTCATCTACGAAGATCTACGAAGATAAAATGATCAAATTCATTTTTTCTTGCCCAGTTGATAAATCTCATGACAACAACAAGTGGAATTTTAAGCATAGTAGAGATTCAACTGATTTCTTTTTTTTAATTAAATTTTTGTGAAGTAAATTGAAGATTGAAATAAAATTTAGTTCAAGGGTTAGCTTAAATGGTTATAAGGGTTAGCTTAAATGGTCATAGGCCTAAAATATCTTTCTTTAGTGAGAGGAAAGGGTTCATAATCAAGGCTTAAAATTTACCCTGTTTACAATTTATGAATTATAAGTTCTATAAAATTTTCTTTGAGAAAAAAAAAATTGAAACTGAATTTTTTAATCAAATTAAATTCAAATTTTGATTAAAATAAATAATATAAAGAATGATTTATTTTATTTCTTACCATAAATTTAATTTTCTATTTTAATATTTGTTAATATATATTTAAAATAATTACATGATTTCTATTAAATTATTAAATTTGATTACATAAAAAATAATTACTTTTATTTTAAATGTAGTTATAGTAAGGTTGGGATTAGGTCTTTGGTTGGGATGAAATCTCTTCATGAAAACTCATTTTCTATCTGATCTTGTAGTTGAATGGAGATCAATATATCTATGACTATCCTTTTTTATTATAATATATATTATTTTGTATGTTATTATTCTATTCTATGTAAAAACCATTCTCCTATTATTTCTTATAATTTTAAACTCCTACTTATTTATTTTATCCCTCCCTTCTTACAAATTTAATATTGATCCAAAATGCATGTGTCACTATCTTGACTCAAATCAAGTGTTAAATATGAAAATTTCCATTGATTCATTTTATGCAATGAATCTGCAAGCATTATATATAGTGTTTAACATATAGATTCTAAACTATAGAAACAACCATTATTAAAAAAATTCTATTTAACATTTGACCATTAAAAAATAATTAAATTTAAATTTACTCTATAAAGTATATCATAGTGATCAAGTGGTTGTAGCTCAATTGATTGGGGTGGCCAATTTTTTTCCTCCCAGCCCAGATTCGGGTTTAGTTTATGCATGTTTTTGTTCTAATCCTTAAATTATTATTATTGAAGTATTCACAAAAGATATATTATTCTGCATCTAGCTAACAATGGAATTACTTACAACTTCCATTTATTTTCCATTTAGATCTGCAACTTGTAAGGGCTTGATTGTGAAGCCATTAACAATTTCCTTCCTAATTCCAATCTTGCTCTTAATAATGGTGTTTTCTTGAAGTGGTTAATGTGATCATCTGATTTTGAAGCCACTAAAAATTTCCTTACTAATTCCAATCTTGCTCTTATTAGTGATGTTTTCTTGAAGTGGTTAATGTGATAATCTCTATCTTTTAAGTTTGAGAAACTCTATTTGTTTGTCATCATTTTGCATTAAATTTTTGGGCAAGTAATTATGAATTAGATCATAACCATTCACACATATTTATATTATTAGAAGTCAAATTTATCATTATTGAGATTAAAAATAATAGTATTTTTTTAATTTATTAAATTTATCTAATATCCATTTAGAAAAATAATGTTTAACAATGACTTAAACAAAATCATTTTCAAGATTTGATTTTCCACTTAATACTATTCAATTAATTTTTTATTTTTAAGTTAATACTATTTAATTAATTATTAACAATTTTTTTTATTATTCTTTTAATCAAGCATTTTAAATTATTTTTTTACTTTTAAATTAATACTATTTAATTTTTTTTATCAATTATTTATTATTATTCTTTTTAATCAACCATTATCATCACCAACTTGTTTCTCTATATCTTTTTCAATTTTGAAACTATTAACAGTGTATTGAAAAAATCCAATTAAAAGTATAAATTCTTCATATGTTTTCTAGTATCTTTTTCAACTATGAAACAATTAAAAATATAAATTCTTCTATATATCTTTTTATTTAATATCTGAAACTATTTGCATTATATTGAAAATAATCAATTAAAAGTAAATTTTTATTTGCATTGTATTGAAAAAATCCAATTAAAAGTAAAGTTTTATTGACCAAATTTTAAATCTCTTACCTACTTCACATGACGGTGCTTCCAAGAAAATACCATTTCTAGAGTGCAATTAACTTCAAAAAATAATTTTTTAATATTCCACTTATACAGATAGATTAGTAGAAAACAAATAATTTTTAATATTCCACTTATTCCACTTATACCAGATGGAAAACCAATTTGGCCTAGAGGAACCCTTCAAAAACTCTATTGTAGAGAATCTTCTTTGCGTGATTTTCTCTATTTCCCTCACACAAGGCAACTTAATGCTCCCTAATCTATATTTTTTTAGTTGTTCCATAATTAATTATTAAACATTAACAATAAGATTAATTCTTAGCATTCTTTCCTCTTATTATAGTTTTTATTAAACATTTGATGATTAATTTACTTTATCCTTTCCCTCCTTGCAAGTATAATATTAGCACATCCCTTTCAATTTCAATTTTCTCTATTAGTTAGTTGACATCATCTATGTTAATTGGTGTTTGTAACAATTTCAATTTTCTTTATTAGTTTGTTGACATCATCTATGTCAATTGGTGTTGTTTTTACAAAGAAAACACATACAACTACTATAATCAGTTTAGTGTTTACATCAAAGCTTTTACTTTGGGGAAATCTGTAAGGTGGTTTTTTCTTCATCATTTTTTCCAATTTAGTGTTATGCTATCTCATTAATTTTTACAAATGTAGCATACATTTCCTACAATTGTGAAAAGTAACTACACTGATAGCTTGGAAAATAGAGTTATGATTAATTTTAGAAAAATAATCAATTTATGTTATGACTAATTATGATGTGTTTATCTAATTTAAGGGTTTCTAGTAAAACCTGTACATAAATTAGGGTTAATGAAAATGACTACCTCATTAAAGAGCTTAGTTAGTTAGGGATTACACCTTTTTAAGAATTGCTGAGAGAAAATGGAATAGTAATCATCACAAATATAACTGAGTTGTTGAGAACTATTCATTAGAAATATTCAACTCTACAAGTTGGCCAAAATGGGTGGATTGTGGATCTGAACATCACAAATATAACTAAGTTGTTGAGAACTATTCATTAGAAATATTCAACTCTACAAGTTGGCCAAAATGGGTGGATTGTGGATCTGAACATGTTGATTTGGAAGTACATGGAATTTAATTCCTGCTATTTGGTAACTTCTTAGAAAAATCTTTGGGATGATATAATTCCACTTAGTCTCATTTTGGAAAATATTTAAATATTATATCATACAATTAAAGATGGGAAATCTTTAAATATTATATTATATAATTAAGGATATAATTGTAGCATTTACCTGTAAGTTATTCCATTTATTGCATATCTATAGACAGATAGGAGGGGTGGGCTCAACGATAGGCTGGCCTTCTTTTGAAAGGTCCCTACGGGGCAGGTTAGTTGGTTTCATTATTTTCTGAATGAGCTGCCTTAGATCTCCATGAGCTGCCATAGATCTATCTGCTTGGAATAAATTTTCCAGTTTAGTGTCGTGCACATTCAAAGTAGATACCTAACATTCAAAGTAGATACCTATATCTGGTTAGTGGTCATTAATCCTCGTCCACAATGACATCTATCATATATCTTTATGGTATTTCCTTCCACATAATACCTTGTTTAAATAACAACCAATTAATTGGTACTAGGTATATGAAATTAATTAAACCAATATGGAAGAGTGTCGGTAGCAGTATCAACTGCATATTGTGATGAGTATAAGAGAATATTAGTAGAAGTCTATATGACATTTGTTTTTCATTATGACATTTGTTTTTCATTGCTGAGAAACATTGTAATGCACAATCATATGGAAAGAAACTCAAACTCAGATTAATTGGAGAAGAGCAAGGTAAGAACTAAATCACTTATTTCTTGATTAGCCTTTAAATGTTAAATGTGAAATTTGTCTATAACTATAGACAACATTATTAGTAAACCTCTTTAACTATAGACAACATTATTAGTAAACCTCTTTTCTGTTGGTTAGTTGTAGTCATAGAAAACCCATTTTCTAAGACTCTGATCTTAGTGTTAAATGGAGGTATTTATTGCACAAAATTGTTTTATTGTGTTTTAATTTATGAAATAAATGAAAGGTTATTCTGCACAGTTTGTTTTCATTTTACTTATTAATTTAATCATAATTTCATCTAATATTTCTAGAAACCAACAAAATAGAATCATGGTAAACATGTTCTGCATTTCATTCCACAGATGATAACATAACATAAACACCTACAAGGTTGCTCATTCTCCATTGTAGATGCTTGTAGTGAATTTTCAAATACACTGTGTGATCTTTGATATTAATGATCTTCCACATTTAGTGATGTAAAGTCTTCACAATTTTGATTAAAATTATCTTTTGGCCGTGACCAAAACCTGAAAAGAGGATCTGGTTCTGATTTGGATTTCAACTTTAGATGCAAGGTTTGTTAACATAATTTCTTGGAGTTATCATGATTGTTATCATGATTGTGTACAAATTTTCTTTTATTTTATCAGAACGTTTGAAAACCACGGTCATATGTGAGTATCATTAATTAAGTCTTAAAAAATGATTTATCTAACTTGATTGGACCTAAAATATGGGTGTTTTAAAGTATTTTTTATCTTCTTGTTATTAGTTTCTGTCAAAAGTTTGGTACTATAATAGTGAGTTTGTTATTGATTTGACATTAATTTGCTTTTTATTTTAAATTTATGTGTGAAATGTAATGTTTAACTTAAGAAAACAAATATATATTTTTTGATATAATAAAAATATTTATTTTTCTTATCACTAATTGATTAATATATTTCAAGTCTTATTACTATCTTCACATATTTCAATACTTAAAATTAATTATATAATGGATAAAAATTATTATAAATACCATCATACTGAATTCGGTGTACACTTGTTATTATTATATTTATATATTATATTAATGATAATCTGCCTCTCTGTCAAAGCTTAAGGGAATTGTTGTTATAAGTGTTTCAGAATTTTAATCAGAATACATTAACAACCAGCCCCCGTTCATGAAAATAATCCAGCATTTACGAACAATCTCCATTATAACAATAACAATTAATAATGATAATAAAAAGTATTATTTATAAATCTCCATTATAACAATAACAATTAATAATGATAATAAAAAGTATTATTTATAAATAACATGTTAATAATGATAATAAAAAGTATTATTTATAAATAACATGTTAGTGGAGGTGTTGACACTGAATGAATCCATATTAAATATAGGTAGGTAGGTCTATGTGTACACTGAAGGAATCCATACTAAATGTAGGTAGGTTTATCGTATATCTATGCTGTAGATTATTAGCACTATTAACAAGATCTAAAGTCTGTGAATTATGCATCAGGTTAAGCTGAATGACGTATAATGAGAACATGAATATCTCTATATTTTATTATATATATATATATATATATATATTTTATGATAAATTGATAATTATTCATACAATCTAGTTAGTTAAATGATTTTATCTAATTATATTTTATTTTCAAATCTATTTGGTAGGACTAAGTTGCCATACAACTCTTGTTTTAAATTGGAAAATATTTGAATGCTCAATTTAAAACATAGAACTCCTGGGAGTTAAATAAACAACCATTCATTTAATTTTCGCATCAGGGTAAGGACACCTAAAGTAGGTTCTAGTTCCGATCCAACTTTAGCAGAGTAACCCACTACCATGGTTAAATAATTACATGTTTACATAATTATTAAATGCTTCTATGCCAGCTTTAGCATAGTAGGGATTCCAAAGGGATTTTCATTAAATAATTACATGTTTACATAATTATTAGTCCGTGCCAAAGGCATGGGACTATAGCAATGAGTTGTTCTTTGACTCTGTATTAGTTTATTGTTGACTTTAAATTTATGTGCTATATCCAATGTGTAACATAAGAAATCAATATATGTATTTATTTTAATAAAAATATATATATTTTTCTAAAATTTAATTGGCTAATATCTTTGAAGTGTTATTACAGGCTTCACTTAAATCAATGTATAACTTTGACAAGAAAAACCTGTATTTATTAGAGCCTGTTGTACTGCACTACAAAAGTCTTATCTCTTGTATGTGCTGGAGAGACTGGGATTTAGCTTGACCAGAATGGGATTTAATTTGAAATCCGAGAATGGATTCTGGCCACCAAGGCTTAGGTGGGGATTGTAGTGTATGATACGGGGTTGACTGATCCGATTCTTTATGGAAACGAAATCACTCGATTAACAGCTTAAAACGAGCCTTAGCCAAAGATTTTTCTTCTAAGAGTGGATTAATTAGGTCTCCCAAAGACGACGGGAAACATCTCAGAAACAAGTTCTCGTAACTGCCAAATGCAAGGTTCTCTTCCCCGCCAAAAAGAGTCTATTGCTCATCAAGGTTATGTGCTCAAATAATAGGATGGGTCTCTTGTGAGAGAAATATTTTCTCCCTATGCCCGTATCCTATTGATATAAAGGTCGTCCTTCCAAACGATGCCTACGCTCTTAAAATCTATTCATTTCAAATTGCAAGGAATAAATGGTATCATCCGCAACCCATGGTTCTGAAAAAACAACCATTAGGGTGAATCTCTCACAAAGTGGCAGGGTTTTGTTGTTCCAGTGTAGAAAATTGATGCGTGAAACACAGGAGGAGGGTTTGGAATGAAGACAACGCTTTCTAAGTCAGTGTTCGATTCTCTGGCTTGATTTTAGGGTTCTTCTCAAACCTAGTGTTCCTACCATTCAATCTTCTTGTAGGCTTTTAGATTTGGTGGAACTTTTCCCTTTCCCTGTGTATGATTTGTATGCTAATCGTGATCTTGCCTGTTGTTGTAATCTCTCAGATTGGAGTGACATGGCCCGCGAGAAAATAGAAATTAAGAGAATAGCTAATGCTTCCACCAGGCAGGTCACGTTCGCGAAGAGGCGTAGGGGGTTGTTCAAAAAAGCTCGGGAGCTATCGATTCTGTGTGAAGCAGATGTAGAAGAATAGGAGCCCAGTTGTTCAACAGTTGCAATGTGGGGTCTGAAATCTTGGTCTCGGATTCGAGCACCTGCCTCGGTATTGACAATCTAAGCACCTTCTAGAGCAGGGTGGATTCGTCCGACATGAATTTGAACTGCAATGGATCTCGCCCTGGAGATTTTCAATGTAATAAATGCTTGAGGGTCGTGACAATCAGGTCCCTCCAGCTCGAAGCAGGGCTTCAGACTATCCAACGAGCATCGCAATGGAGAATTATAAAAACATCTGCATTATTCTCGGCTTCTTTGGTGATTTCAGCTTCGTTGTTGTGTAGCAGTGCATTTGCTAGTCAAGAGTCCATCAAGGCTTCGCAGTTTGGCTTGAAGATTGTGAGATTTATGAGGAGATCTGGGTGGCCTGACGAGCTCATAGTCTTTGTGTTGGCCACGCCTATTCTAGAGCTTAGAGGTACGTAAATTTTTAATGGGGGTGGGGTTGGGTTCAATTCTATGGAACTTGAGTACATATCTCGTGAACTCTTTCCATCCTGAACTCTCACTGTCCTTTTTTTAAACAATACTGAAGTCACTAGACCAGTATTTTCTGTGCGTGTAACAATGAAATTGCAATTATTAGTGCGTTGGAGATGAGCTTAAATTGTGAACCATGTGCGTGTCGAAATTGCAATTATTAGTGCGTTGGAGATGAGCTTAAATTGTGAACCATGTGCGTGTAAGAGCCAAATTGCAATTATTTTCAAGATAATGTTTTGGGTTTTAGATGGTTTTCTTTGATATTTTCTCTAATCTCTTTATTGTCTTATTTAGTCTGAATTATACATCCCTTATTTATTGTCACAGGCGCTGCTTACTGCCTTCTGCCTTCAGAGCGCTCCCTTATTTATTGGCACGGACGTTGCTCACTGCCTTCAGAGCGCTTGATTTGGTCATTTGAATGATAATACTTGGCTAAAAGTACACCATTGGTAGATGCACATGATTGGCATATTGGTAGATACACATGTTTGACATATTGGTAGATGCACGTGGTTGGCATGTTGATAGAGGCATATGATTGGTATACTATTGGCACATGTTTTGGTACATGGTGTATTTGTTCATCCATTGACATATCTTTTACTTCATGATGTTTGGTATGGCATGAGTTTGATGCATGGATAGGTTCAAGGATCGTATTGTTCTACGTTATGATTGAGAAGTAGCATTTGCATAAAAAGATATTGTAGTGGTAGAATATTGTTCGTATTGCAGAGAAGATAGGGGGATACATAACCATAGGGCGATTCATTATTTACACAATTTCCCAAAATGTTCCTTTGATAATGTTCTATGCCATATTTTTAATAAAATTTTCTTATAAATAAATAAATATGTCTCCTTATGTTAAGCCCTAATATTGGCTCATTACCCCTTAATTGGGGTATATTATATTAGTAATGTTATTTTATTTATGTCGTCTTTAGGCCATTAGTTGTAATTATACCTCCTAGTCTCCTATATATACCAAGGAGACATTTTCATTT
>SNQJ01S0100577.1:46514-71470 GCA_010110895.2 Picea sitchensis | reverse complement strand
TTTTCTTGTGGAATGCTTTTCTGTTTTGCTCATGCAGTGAGTTTAATGGGTAATGAAAGAATTCAAATTACACATGTTATTTCCACTGCTGTTTTATGTTTGCATATGAATTCTATCTTTATTTTCTGTTAGAGGTTCAATTCAGCCTCACAGTCAGCTTACGAGGCTGAGTAACCTTGTGGGTAGCACTGGATAGCCAAGCCAAGGATCCTGGGAATGCTACAAGAAGATAACAGAGAAATTTGGAGTTGCTTTGCAGTACCCCGTAACCTCAAAGAACTAATGAGGGGGTTGGGTACACCACAACACCCCTAATAGATTTCTCTGCAAGATTTAGGAAGGAGATCAATCAGTTTATGGAGATTAAAAATTGCACGATGGAGCGCTTGAGTAGGGACAGGTCAGCTGAGGAACTGCTTGAGAAAGGACGGAATACTGATGAAGGCAAAAGTTTAGGAAAGAGAAATGCAACAGTAGAAGGAGAGACTGACAAGGTGGAGTGAAGCTGCATACTCACAGAATGTATTAAGCTGATATACTTAAGAACACTTTCCCATAATGATTCTATTAGAAATCAGCAGGGAACACCAGAGCAGTAGGGGGAAGTCCAGGAGCTGCTGCAACCTCGGGCCATAGACATAAGGATGAGATGCAAAATTGGAAGAGCTCAATGTAAAGGTAATGGAAACCATGCAAGTAGTGAAAGCAGTTCTTGATAAACAATGCACCGTGAGGAAAGACTTCATAAGACAGGTTGCAATCCTCTAGCAGAAAGGTCCAATTTATTTTGTCTTCTTGGTTGTTGATGGACTGGGCACCATTTTTGTGGGACAGAAATTTAGAAATTTTTTAATTTGATGAAAGCACAGTTTTTGTCTATTTGATGATAAGGAAATTTTGATTATATAACAAAAGACGATGGCAACAGTTGTTCTCTCCGGTAAAATCCCTGCTTCCATCATATATATTGTTTCCCTGACATATGCAGCTATCACATAAAATCTGAAGTAACACATAACTTAGGGACTTTATACTAACAGGAATCTATACTTGACTGGGATCCCGATTTCCCATGTATATTCATTCACCAAAGACAATTGGGCCAGCAAGATCTTGCAGATGGAGTTGAACTTGACAGTTGCTATTTCTATAATTCAAATTTCCTTTATCATCTATCAAGCATTCTAGTAAATTACAGTCCTGATTGCAATCCGATCATAATACAAAAAGGGAACCGCAACCACAGCAAGTTAAACTTGTTCAGTCATAAAAACCTTGAAGCAACTTAATATTTTCCATGTGGAAGTGACACAATCACACAAAAACCAAAACAGCAACGACCAGTTCACAAAAGCATCTGAAAATTGTTATACTAATTACATTCTGAAAACGGTTATACTAATTATGCTTTGTCCTTGCAACGAAAAATGAATTCTGAATTCTACATCATACATACCCTTGGAAGCTTTGCCTTCATCATCTCCACGTGTGTTCATCTCCCTCCCCTGTAATGCTTGAGAATTCAATTCCTACAAAAGGCAATGTTAATTTAGCCCCAGAACAACTCAACCTGAATCATAAGGGAAACTATACAGTGATTCCGTGCCCTGATAACATAAATCTGGCAAAGTGTTGCTTTACCAAAGCTAAACAGTTAAATAACTCATCGAAACTTCTCCCTGCACAGGATAAAGCTAAGCAATTGGAGAAAATTATGCATTTTCTTTAAGAAAAGTATTCCATATTATATCTCACAGAAGTTACATTACTTCAAATAATTTGCTCTAACAGCAATACAAGACCTAGATAATATTTCTCAAAATAAATTGAGACGTGCTGTGATGAGACTCCTAAATCAATTGGAATAAATTATGCATGAACCTTAAGAAAATTATTTCATATTATATCTCACAGAAGTTACGTTACTTCAAATAATTTTTTCTAGCAGCAGTACAAAACCTAAATAATTTCTTTCAATACGAATAAAGACAGGCTGTGATGAGATTCCTGAATCAATTCCCACAAAAGGCTTTGTTATTTTTGCCCCTGAACAACTCAACCTGAATCATAAGAGTGAGTACACACTGAATAACATGCCATAATTACATAAATCTGACAGTGTTGCATCCCTGAAGCTAAATAGTTAAATAATTCGTCAGACTTCTCACTGTACAGGATAAAGCTAGGCAATTGGAGAAAATTATGCATGCTCTTTAAGAGTATTCCATATTATATCACACTGAAGTTACGCTACTTCAGAAAATTTGCTCTAACAGCGGTACAAAACCTAAATAATCTCTGTCAAAGCAAATTGAGACGTGCTGTGATGAGACATCTAAATCAATTAGAGAAAATTATGCATGCTTCATGAGAAGAGTATTCCCTGTTATATCTCACAGAAGTTACTTCAAATAATTTGCTCTAGCAACAGTAAAAAACCTAAATAATCTGTCGAAACGAATTGAGACGTGATGTGATGAGATTCCAGAATCAATTCCCTCAAAAGGAAATGTAATTTTGCCTCTAAACAAGTCAACCTGAATTATAAGGGCGACTATACACTGAATAACATTAAATCTAAGCAAATTGGATAAAATAATTCTGCCAAAGTGTTGCATCCCTGAAGCTAAACAGTTGAATAATTAATTGAAACTTCTCTAGCAGCAGTACAAAACCTAAATAATCTCTGTCAAAACGAATTGAGACGTGATGTGATGAAGCTCCTGAAGTACCTGAAGAATGTCTACTGGAACTTAGCTAGACTTGTTTACGTTTCTGCTGAACGAAAAATTCCTAACAGAATCCGATCTGAAGCAAAATTGAACAAATAATAGTTGTTATTTTTCAATTTATAGACAATAATGCAATGCGAACCTAATGTCACAAAGCTCTCAAAAGATTGAACGACTTCGCATTCAGTTCAACTATTAGAAATATGATTTAAATTATTTAAATTATTCCATTTCACAAGTGAAAACTAAAAGAATGGTTCATAAATGCTTCAGTTATAATACAAATAATTTGTGTTATCGTAAGCTCCATCCATCTGAACCTCACAGTGAAAATCATGAAGAAATCTGACAAAAAAATACATCATGCCAAGTGTTCGATTTGATTCGGATTTCACATACCTGAAACTAAATCTACAAACTCTCCGTTGATGAAGAGTTTAGTATATTTTACAGTAACTGGGGGCAGAACGGTGTTTGACTCAGACGAAAGGGTCGCCATGTCTTTGCAGAAAAATATTTGAAGTGCCTGAGAACGTTGCTGCCTGTTGACACAGCCCGCCATGGCCAGGGACTTTGCATCCAGATCCTTTAATACCTCCACCAGAATATGTTCGGCGTACTGCAGCAGACGCCATGATTGCGACGAATCCATGTGCTCGGGATTTCAAAAACTCTTTCACACGAATGATAAGGAAACATAATCTGGATTGACAGGGAAAATGAATTTGGTTTGACATGATGAATTTAACTGTGTAAGGTGTGTCAGGACTGAGTTTCTCTGATGCAGCTTAGCTTGAGAAACAATGCGCTGAGCAGCGAACTGCGGCTCAATCTGGCGGGGATGAGCATGCTTCAAGTATTAGACCTCAGCCACCATAAACTGTCGGTACCTTTGCTGTCGGGGTTGTTCGATCATCCGGCTGGTAAGAATGTCCCAGGGTGTTATTTTTTTAGAATACCTCCTCCACTGCCTCCCCACCGCCTCTTACCCAAAGGACATCATCACCTGCATTCGACACTTGTTGATAGGTTGCAGGAAGACGCATGGCACCTGCTGATATGCTGATACGTTGCAGAAAGGCGCATGAGACGTGTTTTTATTTGCTATGTACATAAGCACGTGGCAATGGTTCATACGATGCGGACAGACTACAAAATGCTCCGGAGAACCTCCCCCTAAAAGAACGCCTTCCGGGTAATAAAAATGTGGTATTGTTCTTATCTTTTAATTATTAAAAGGATATCAAATTAATAAAAAATTCTTATATAAAGCATAAAGCAAGGTTCACTGTGAAAATGAACTATGATTTTTAAAGGAAGTAAATAGATTTTTAAAGGAAGTAAATTGTAAAATCATAAATTAACAAATGCCACTTTAAATTATGAAATAAGGTTACGCTGTGTTTCACTTGATTTTGAGTATCTAGTTTTATATGCACCACTTTGTTTTGTATAACAATTTACTCTTAATATAATTTTGCTTTGTTTTTTATCATTATTGATTCTTTTTCATTCTTAATCCCTTCAATTATATATACAATAACAACATATAGCACAATACTTTTTTTATTCATATTTTGGTGTTACAAGGTACAATGTCCCACTATGTAGGGAGTCGATACACTCCGTAAAACACTTGTGGTTTTTGGGGGGATAGACACAATATCCAACATTTGGCTCTCTCCCACACTATGAACATAAAAACTACTCCCCCAAACCCAATCCCCAATCCTACCCCCACTGTTATTAAAGACATCTTTTCATTCACATGACTCAACCATTGCACTTTAACATGATTACTCTTACTAGTACTATTACTTTCTCCCATAGACTTTCTCTTTTGATTGCTGCATGGATCTAAAGGACACCCTTGTAAACATTTATTCCTTTGAAATGAACTTGCATCAAAAGTTGAAAATTGTGTCCCTGTTGGAATTGGCCCGCAGAGGCTATTAGATGAAACATCTAGTTTGTGCAAAAAATGTAGCTTAGAGAGTTCTTCAGGAATCGGTCCAATAAAATTATTTTTGGACAAGTCCAACACCTCCAAAGTAGATATGCTACTAAGAGATGTGGGTATTGGCCCATCCAATTGGTTCCCAGATAAATTCAGCCATCGCAAGCTGCTCATATTTCCTATGCTTGCAGGGATGTCCCCTCTCAGATTATTGTTAGACAAATCAAATAAAGTGTTTGTAGGTAGCAAATATGGTAGTCTAATATGGGTTCTTCCTTTCATCTCAATTGACATACTTTTACAAATGAATTTGGAAGGTCCCTCACCAAACTCTAAGTCCTCATCTTGCTCACAATGATATGTCATTTGTAAAATTTCCTCTTGCAAAGATACATTGACTGCAAATCCCTGAAGTCTTTGAAGATCAAATGGTATTCTTCCACTAAATTTATTGTTGGATAAATCCAACCATTGCAACTTTGTGAATCTTGTGATCCATTTAGGAATACCACCGCTGAGATTATTATAACCAATGTTCAAAACACTCAAGTTATGAAAAAATGCAAGATAGCTAGGAAGTTCACCTGCCAAACCATTTGTACTTAAATCAAGCACTTGAATGTTGGTACAAGGGGCCAAAGATGTAGACAAAGTCCCTGAGAAGTTATTGGAGTAGCCATAGAAACTTATGAGAGAAGTGCAATTGCCGATGCCCTTAGGAATTGATCCCTCTAGACTATTATTAGATAGATCTAAAGTTTCAAGTGTAACCAAACCACTAATACTATCTGAAATACTTCCAGAAATATTATTATTATGTATGTCCAAACTATAAAGATATTTTAACTGACCTATGCTATGTGGGATACATCCAATTAAGTAATTTGAATTCAAATCAAGGATATTAAGATATTGAAAATTTCCTATGAATTTTGGAATTGTACCTTTCAGATTATTGTTCACTAGGGAAAGTCTTTCAAGCTTGCTCAAGTTACCCAACTCAGATGGTATGCTCTCCAATTTATTATTCTTCAGGTCAAGGTCCTGTAGGTTCACCAACAACCCCAATTCAATTGGTATTCTCCCCCTCAAATTATTATCCGACAAGTAGAGTCCTATTAACATAGTACAATTTCCGAGAGTTGATGGGATGTGACCAATTAGTAAGTTGTCTTGGAGGTCAAGAAAAGATAAAATTCTCAACGAACCCAAACTGGAAGGGATTGGACCACTGAAGTTGTTGGAAGAGAGGTCAAGAGTAGACAGGTTTCTCATCGAACCCAAAGAGGAAGGGATTGGACCACTGAAGTTGTTGGAAGAGAGGTAAAGAGTAGACAGGTTTCTCATCGAACCCAAAGAGGAAGGGATTGGACCACTGAAGTTGTTGAAAGAGAGGCCAAGAGTAGACAGGTTTCTCATCGAACCCAAAGAGGAAGGTATTGGACCAGTGAACTCGTTATTGACAATCCGCAAATATGTGAGTGAAGTGCAGTTGCCGAGAGAAGTTGGAATACTTCCATTCAAAGAATTCACCGACAAGTCCAGATTCAGGAGTGACGTGCAGTTGCCGAGAGAAGTTGGAATACTTCCACTCAAAGAATTCCCCAACAAGTCGAGATGTAGGAGTGACCTGCAGTTGCCGAGAGAAGTTGGAATACTTCCATTCAAAGAATTCACCGACAAGTCCAGATTCAGGAGAGACGTGCAGTTGCCGAGAGAAGTTGGAATACTTCCACTCAAAGAATTCCCCGACAAGTCGAGATGTAGGAGTGACCTGCAGTTGCCGATAGAAGTTGGAATACTTCCATTCAGAGAATTCACGGACAAGTCGAGATGTTCCAACTCGAGTAGACGACCAAACTCTGTTGGTATGGTCCCTATCAAATTGATAGATGAAAGACTGATCCATTTCAGGTGCCTACAATTGGACAATGATTTTGGAACAGATCCCCCGACCATGTTATGGCTGACGTCAAGTATTCTCAGCGCTTTAAGCTGCCCAAATTCGGGCGGAATTACTCCTGTAAAATTATTACAAGAAATATTCAGAGTGTGCAATAAAGAGAGGTTGCCCAGAGACGGGGAAAGGGTACCTTCCATTGCAAATTTAAGATCCACACAGGATGAATAACCATCTTTGGGATCAGGAAGGATTATTGCAACAACTCTGGTGGTGTGTTGCTTACAGGTAATACCATACCAGGAGCATACCTCCTTTGAGTTCTCAGCTGTCCAGTTGGACAGCTTTCTAAGTGGATCGCTTCTGATATGCTTTTTGAAGGACAGAAGAGCCTCCACGTCCCTATTATCGTGATGGTCCATGGACATTGATGGGAATCCATGACCTTCCTCCAGCAAATTACGTCGAATCGAAAGAAAATGTTCTTCAGATTGAAGAGTGGTTGCAGCCAAGATAAGATAGCACAGGAGCATCATGATGAGAAAAACTCTCTTACGATCCATTTTCCCTCTCCGAAACTCAACGCTTAGTGAGTGGTGTTCTTAGCGATGTATATAAAGCAGCGCTCACATAATAACACGGAAGAGACGAAGAAATCGCCGCATTGGTGATCTTGGAAAAGTCACGCGAGATGCCGTATTGAGTAGGGGATAGAAAGGTCAAGGAAGTTGCCGTATTGAGTTGGTGGCCTTCGAGAAGCGTCGAGATAGAAAGGTATCATGAAATGTATAGAAAGGTATATTGAAATCCCATATAATTCATATTTATTATGATCATTGGAGGGTATCATGCTTCACTAGTTTTGACATGGTCAAATAATCATGCTTCACTAGTTTTGACATGTATGAGTGATGCATGGCCTCCGACCATGTCCACAAAAGAGAGATTTTAAGATGATATGAATTAACTTGAAGAGATTCCACATCATATGTCCATGCAAGGGTGGATAGATGGTAGTTGGAATGCCATAATTCAAAACAATTGCATTGATTTTGTTCTTTATGTATTATATATATAAATTTTAAGATAGGGAATGACTAAGCACTCGTGGACTCTTCGTTTAGGGTTGTAGAGGTTGGGAGCTTTGTTGAATGTAAGTATAATAGCTTTGTTGAATGTAAGTATGACCTAGGAGAATAGTCATTACAAAGAAATAAAGAGATTGGAAAATTATGAGGTTATTTTTCCTATGTATTTATTATTGTGGTGTAGGTAATTTGTTGTGGATACTTATTATTATATTACATTTTAAATTGATGGATATTTTTGTTATGTATTTATGTATACAAATCTTATTGCATTCGTAAACTTTCAAGAAATTATAAAAGAAAAATTTATTAATATTAATTCATTCATATCAATAATTATAAATGATTAAACTTAGAAAAAAAATTATTTATTTATTAAATATATAAAAAAAAAACTCTAATTAAAAATATGTAAAATATTTCAATATATATAAATAAGAATAATCCTTAAACATATCAAACATTATTATATTCTAATCGAATTCATTGTAAATTTAAACATTTAATAGGCACAAAAATCAATTATATAACTATAGAAAACATTAACTACAAAACTATAACATATATAAGCATCATTGTTTGGGTGGGTACAAATTGTTGAAATTCAATGTAAGTTACTTTCTTTAGTTCAAACTTTTTCAAAGCAATTTTTCTATTTTAATTTGAACACTTTAAGAGTATGAACTCTTTTAACATTACATAAAATTCAAAATTATATTATATTCTAATCCAATTCATTGTAAATTTATACATTTAATAGGCACAAAAATCAATTATATAACTATAAAAAACATTAATTACAAAACTCTAACATATATAAGTATCAATGTTTGATTTGGGTGGGTACAAATTGGTGAAATTTAATTTAAGCTACTTTATTTAGTTGAAACATTTTCAAAGTAATTATTGTATCTTAATTTGGGCACTTTAAGAGTATGAACTCTTTTAACATGATATAAAATTCAAAATTATAACATGGAGTTAGATGCTATCACTTATTCCAATATAATTTTAAAATTACAAAAATAATGTAAATATCATAAAAAAAACAAATTTAACATTATATTTTTATTTTACAATCTAATTTTAATAAAATTTTGATGTGAATATTGTGTATATTATATTCATATTTTTTTTATACAAAATAAGTGTTCTCCATCCAATTTTAATGAATTTTTAATGTAAATAATGTGAACATTATCCTTATTATATTCATATTTTGTATACAAAATAAGGATTATTAATCCATTCTGGATGTCTATGAAGAGACAAGGGTTCTCAATCCAATTTTAATGAATTTTTGATATAATTGATATGAATATTATCCTTATTATATTCATATTTTCTATATAATAAAAAAAAATTCCCAATTCAATTTTAATAAACTTTATTTTCTATACAATAAAAAAGACTTCTCAATCCAATTTTAATGAATTTTTTAAGTAAATAGAGTTCTAATTTTTTTTTATGTAAATGATGTAAATATCTCCTTATTATATTTATATTTTCTATACAATAAAATACTTCTCAATCCAATTTTAATGAACCTTTGATGCAAATAGTGTTCTTATTATATACATAAAAAAAGTTTCACATAATATTCTTACATTATTTATAAGTTAACATTATAAATCTATTCACATTTCTAAGAGATGGAATTCTCATATATAACAAGGATCATTTTAATGAGATTTTGATGTAAATGTTTTTCTTTTTATATTTATATTTTCTACACAAAATAAGGTTTTTCATAGTGTTTTTATTTTAATTATAAATTCATAATATTATTTGTATTTCCAAAAAATGCAATTTTCATAAACAACAATCATTGTAGAAAAGCTAATTGATTCTTAGTATATTGTACATTTCTCTTCAATCAGGTAGAAGACCTAATTGCTTCTTAGCATATAGTACATATATTTTTTGTAATTCACAATGTCCTTACTTCAAATAGTGCAAATTAATCTTTTATCTTTCACTGATACAATGAGTGATATGGACTTAGATGTAATTCTATAAAAACAATCTTCTTTGAATCCTTCACTCACAACTTTATATCCCTTATTTCAATTTTTATTATTAACATAAATAATTACAAAATTAGGTTAGGTTAAAAAATTGAGAAGAATATTGTAACTTGAATTTGAATCATGTACAGATAAATCAGAATGGAATTTAATCTAACTTCGTAGTACAATGAATACAAATTTTTTCTTATAAAAGTTTGAAGTCCTTTACAATTATAATTGACGAAATGCATTGATATTGATGGAAAAATCGTCGTCTTGACAAAGAGCAGCTCATAAAGCAATAACATGGAAGAGACGGAGAAATAGCCGTATTGACTCGCAGTAGTCTGGGTCAGTGGTCTTGGAAGAGTGATGCAAGATGTCGTATTGAGCAGGACATGGAGAGCTGAAAGGGAGTTTCCGCATTGACTCCCAGTCGGTCCTGGAGAAGCGTCGTATAAGCGTCGTAACGACTCTCGGTCGTCTTGGCCACTGGTCTTCGAGAAGTCATGACTAAGTTGGCGAAGAAACTCTCGCTCGTCTCGGAGAAGTCACGACAGATGCCCTGTGTAATTTGTACAATAATAGAGAAATATATTCGGTTGATAGGTATGAATAAACTCAGTCAGAGTCACGCCTGTAGGCGAAGAAAGCCGAAACGATTTGGTTGGTAGGTATGAAAAATACAGAGAAAATCGATCGTGTTGACAGGGGCATGCACTGAGGTGATGAAAGATCCTAAAGTTCTTAAGGTAGAGGATGTTATAAATGTTTTAAAGATGAATAATTAGAAATATTAACAAAGAAAATGAGAAAGATGGAGAAAGAGTTAATAATCATATAAAATCAAAAGAGGAGAGGTTATTAGCTTATGAATATTTAAAAAAAAAAATTGAGTTTAATTTTATAAAACAATTTCAATGTTGAAATGATTAATTTATATTTAATCAAAAAATATGGCCAAGCTTATATTATGGATGTTTCAAAATATAGATAATTTTTGATAATTAATCGATAATCTTAAAAATTGTATTGTTTAACGTAGTGTCCTAAAAGTAGAAAAACATTAATTATATTTCAAACATAATTTAACATCCATCTTGGGCACTAGCTATAGATTCATATGAATTGTGGAACTTGTGCGATATGTTGCACTCTTTAGAGGTCCATGAACTTGATGGATTTAGCGGACCATGAATTTAGTTGAGAACACAAATGTTGAAAAATGCATTACCAATTCTTCTAGTGCATTTGCTGCAATTTCCAACTATATCACTTTTGTTTTAAGTCGAGCAATTGATAATCAATCATCTACTTCATATTCCTTTATATGTTGCATATATTATAGAGCCACCTATAGTTCAATTGGAAAAGTGGGGTATTATAGCCTCTAACATGAACATGAGCAAACAACATGAGCTTTCAATATGCAGTCAACATTCACTGCATAACTTGATCTACAAAAGAGGAGGTCACTTCAACTCTATTCTCACTATTGTGGATGAATTGTTGAAGCTTCTCCAATTCCTCTTCCACCCTACATTTAAAACATGATAGGTCCATGATAATCATTGGAAAAATGAACCACAACCTCATGCACCAACTATGAAGGAAAAGGTGGTGATTGCCAAGACCATAATCGTGAACTAATTTGTATTTACATTAATATTTAAATATACCTTAAAATTTATAAATATTTAAAATTGATATGACTCATCCATCAATAGACTAGGTGTTCTTACTTTACGTTTAAAATAGAATCGTGAACTAATTTGTATTTTCAAGAGATATATATCCCTCCTATGTTAAACCACTAACAAGCTTACACAATTATAATGTTGACGTTACATGTCTCTAACCTTTATGTTTCTAGTAATCCATGCATGTTCAACGGCCGCAAATTTCTTATCCATTTGAGAGATGTAATGAATGTTTATTTCTGGTCGACACATATACAAATCTACGAAGATCATATTAAATGTATTATTTAATTTTAATTTTACTATTTTTATTTATATGTTATTTTTATCAAATTTGATTGTGTGGTTTATTTTTTTATTTATTATATTGAAAGGTGTTTTTTTCCAACTTAATATAATAATATAAGAAAGATGTATAATTTATTTTGTACTTAATATGGAGTTGTAATATTGCATTTAAAAAATATTAATAACAAAAAAATATAATATTTCCATAATTAAAATATTTTAATGTCCACTTTTAGTAAAATAATTTTATATAACTTCATATATATAAAGAGAAAGATATAGAGTAATTGAAAGAAACAAATTTATTATTTCTCATATAGGTTCTTTGATGTGTAATTCTTTCAATATGTAATATGGAGTTGACAAGTGGCATTTAAAAAATATTAATAACAAAAAAATTTCAATGTGGACCATAAATGATGAGGGAGATGTGGAAGGGAAATGTAATTCCTTCCATGCTTAAATCCATCTTAACTCCAGATCTAACATATGCCAAGCTGAATCAAATCTCTTGAAATTAAATGTCTTTTTGAATTAAAAAAACTTGAAAAAAAAATTACATCTTAAAAAATTTGATCCTTCTCAATAATTGATAAATCTGAAGTTAAATAAATTTACACTAATATCACTACAATACATTATTCTCAATATTTTAATACAACAACAATACATTTTTCTAAACCTAAACCTATATAAATTATTCTCAATCCAAAAACATAAACCTAATATATCATGTATATTCTTTATTCAAATTTTTATAATTCATCTAAACATTAAAAATTATACGTAAAAACACCTTCACCTTTAAATGTACGTATAACATTATGTCCCAGCTACAAAAATGCACGTTCATTCCCATTTATAATGCTTTCAAACCAGTCACACGTGTGTAAATAATGTGTTTGTTTGTATTGTAATCTATGAATGAATTTATACTTGAGCCACATATTTTCGTTAAGGACATCAAAAACATATTCAAATTTATGTCCTCTCTAGTTCCCTTTCATATATCTTTGTGATTTTGTGTGAACTCATCACACTTCCACTTCTAATGATGCTTTGTAAAATGTTTATTTTCTTTTTACATTAGAATATTGAGTTATTTTTATTAGATATATAAGTTTTTTAAAATGTAAGTTTGGTTTCATTAATATTGTTATTTATTTATTCCCCGGATGGGGTGACTAGGAGGGCGATGCGGCCACGTGTAGACGAGTTGGGAGGCGGTGCCATGATGCCTACTGTCTCGCATCATCCGCTCATTAACTCTGCTTAAATATGCGCAGATGCATTCAACTCCTGGGCCTTCTCGCACAAGGGAAGGGTACCCGCACTATCTTGCAGAGTTTAATGGAGGATTTGATGGCTATTATTACGATAATTGATATGGTGTTTGGGCTCACTATGCGAATTGAAACTCCAGGTCGCAGAGGGCTCACGAGAATCTCCGTCTCGTAGCAGCTCCGACATTATAGCAAGGTCACTCTCGCCCCACTGGGGCTGTTGCTTCTCTCGGCCACTCAGGCCACCTCAATTGACTGCTCCCGGCTCAGGCATCGGCGTCTCACCATGCCAAGACTCAGGGGGACACCGCGACGAGGAGCGGCTTGGTACACAGTAGAGTCGCGAAGAAAGAGAAAGGCAGACTTTGAAAGGGCTATGGCAATCGTTACCGGGAGGCGAAGGGAATGACCACGTACGCCTCCAATGGCGGTCGTCGAGGAGGAGATCCCGGAAGGAGGCCTGGAAAGCCCTCCTGCACACACGTTGTTTATGGTCCCGGAAAATTGGAACCCACGCTCAAGCTTTGGTTTGGACAGCACTTCGAAGATGGTGAGTGGCGAGCGCAACCAAGGTGACAGCATCACAAAAAGGCCATACTCTCCCTGCTACGTGGAGGAAGAAATTCCTCCCGAGGCCACCAGAGGAGCAACAGGAGGCAAGAAGCAAGGAGAGGCAGAGGACACTAGCCCGGAACAACAGCCCTCAGTCGACGAGGGTTATATCAATCTCATATTTGATGTGAGGAATCTGTTAGAAGATCAGGTCTTCCGCATTGCAAGACTGGAGCAAAGGCTCGATATGTTCTTCGCAGCACACTCTCGTGCCACGCCAAAGAAGTAGTGCCCGACATGTGCCCGAGCATACACATTCCCAGCACGATGGAGGCACACTGCGGTCGACGACACTCACCCGGGCCATGAGGTTCTTTGATGTTCCGATCCAGACTCTACTTGTGGTTTTATTCTGATAGTCTTTGCCTTAGTGCAGATAGCTTTTTATATTTCCTAGTTTTAGATAGAAAAACCAGTTTACTGCTAACGCCTGCTAATCCCGGTTTCCTATGGGCGGGAAGCAACAGCGCTAATTTTGTTAAATTATGCCTACACTGCTACTATGGTGACACCTGGACATGGATGCCCAGTTGTCCCGGTTTCCTGCTTAGGCGGGACAGCTGGCATCACCATCAGCTCTGTATTTTGATAATGATAATATAACAGGCTCCAACCCTTTTTTACTTAAAAAAAAAATATTGTTATTTATTTATTTACATTTAAATTAGATCTAATCTTGTTTTGTATTTAAATAAAAGTTTGGACTCAATCATTCCTTTTATCATAGTGTTTGTGTCTTTGTTTTTCATATAGCACTAGATTGTTCAAATTGTCGAATCATAGAGATGCATAGTTTCCAATTAAAATCAAAGTATTCACATATATGTGATATGGCTACAAAAGGAGATTTCAAGCAATAGAAACTAGATCTCCATCCTTTATCTTCTTACTAATAACCATTAAAATACCTTTAATGTTCTTTAGCTTTGATATGCCATTACTATACCTTTAATGTTCTTTAGCTTTGATATAAAATTTATAATGGGTTATCCTTTATTCATTACAAGATTAGATACAATTTCTTTCTCATTACATCTTGGTTTAGTTTAATTTTTCATACATGTTATTTTGGTGTTACATAAATATGGTAGGAAATATGAATATTTCCAACTTGTATAATGATGTGATTTGCAATTAGAATTTTTAATAAAGGAATAACATCCTTGTTAATGAGATAGTTGTTTCAAGTGGATATTGGTGGTCACCTACCAATTCCATTGGTTCAAAATGGTTTCACATCTTGGCAATTTTACTACATTTTTTTAGGTACCAAACTTCCCATTCATTTTTTTGCACATTTCCCTTGCATTTTTGGAAATTGACTGGCCACGAAATCTTGGATTATGTGGCCTACCAAACTCATAGAGAAAGGATTAAGCTTTGCAATGGCCCAAGAAATGTCCTAAATGGAGATTGTATGCAAAAGTTGCACCCTCGAGAAGTTGATGAAACAACTAGCCTACTTAGGGCTTGCATTTCTTTTGCCACATCACTTCCCAGGGTTAAGGTTTTTTCATCCTAGGACATCATACTTTATGTTAAAGGAACTTTTGGCCTCTTGTAATTTATTATAGTGAATGAACATAACAGACACATCTCTCTTTATAGATAAGCTACTACCATTCTAACTAGTTTGTATTGATTTCCATGTTAGTCATTTTCCATTCAATTCATTAATATAATTTAGGTTTTATTGTATTAATGTGTCTTTTGCAATATATCTATATGTGTTTCCATTTGTATTTATTCTTTCATTTATTTCCCTATGTAATCTAGATTAGTTGTATTAGAGCAGTATGCTCTTGTTGTTTCTATGTGCATGTCACCGATGAGGTCAGGGTATAAGAAGTTGGGCCTGAGACTAGATGCACTTGGGGAAGACAACTCTCACAAGACGAAGTGCCCTCCTATGGAGAAAGAAAAGATATATGACAAATTAGGAGATCCTATGACGTTGTTTCTCAAGGAATCCTTCTCATGATAGAGGAACGAGACGAAGAAAAATTCTCCCAAATCCTTTGATGATTTCTAATGATAATGGAGACCCTTCAACTAGTGGCCATTTTAGAGGTGCGATGCCCTTCAAGGTACAAGTTATTTTTGACATTCCTTTATTTGAAGGCTAGATAGACATAAATGCTTTGGAGAAATGGTTAAATCTACTAGAGGGTTATTACCCTATTAAAAAAAATATCAATGAAAAAAGATCACCTTTGCACTCCTTGAGTCCCTTTCCCATGTCAAATATTGGCAGGATAGTTACTAGGAGGGACATACTAGAGATGATTCTACAACAATTAGGAAAAAACCCACTTGGGTGACTTTTGTTGATGGCCTTAAGGAGGAATTATACTATGTTGAAAACTATGATGACTAGTACACAAGATCAACAACTTTGTACCAAGAGAGAGACTAGGTGGTGCCAAAGTACACCAATATTTTCCGTACCTTGTGCTCAAAGCTAGCTATCAAAGACTTCATTCAATGTTTGGTCCTAAAACTTACCACAATGGCCTACATAGGTACATCTAAATAAATATGGAATTCTTGGGCATTACCTCACTAGGATTTGATTATCATCATGGTGTCAAAATCAAGCAAAAATTTGAGCAAAAGAATAAGTGAGAGTTTGGGTCTGCAAACCACAACAATAGAAGCACAATAAAGGTGGCCTTAGCTTGCAAAAAAAATGATATAGTAGGGATATCCAACCTCAATATAACCAATCCAAGAAATCGGTAAAAAAGAGTAATGGAAATTTGAAGAAGGATAGTGGAAAGTGGTGTGAGTTCCACAAAATCCCCTGCCACAACACGGATGAATGTCACTTGAAGCAATCTTTATTTGTCAAGATAGAATCCTCGAAGTAAGACTTTGATTCAGAGCCAGATAAGGGAAATTGGGAAATTGGATAACTAGAAGAGCTAGAGGGGCATAAGGAATCAAAGTGACTCTTCCATTCACATATGTGGGTCAAGGGGACTCCCCACATTTCATTGTTGATAGTAGTATTCAGAAGAATCTGATCTCAACCAAAGTCATCAAGAGATTCAAGTTGTTGACAAAACCACACCCTCAACCATACACCTTTGGGTTGATCTAGGAATGAGACATCTGATTCAGTTAGCAGTATCACTTTCCCTACAACATCAAGCTTTTCAAAGACGAGGTATTGTATGATGATTCCCCACTTGAAGTTTGTGATGTTATTTTAGGATAGCCCTATATGTAGAAATGACATGTTTTTTACAATTCTAGTCCACATAGTGTCATTGTTACTTGGGAGGTCAGCTCTATAGAGTACCAAAGGTAGTTTTGATGATTGTAGTTTCATTGATATCAATGAAGAAATGCAAGAAGGTAACTCTCAAATTGAGAGTTTTTTCCTCTTCATGGTTTGATAGAAAGGTGAAAGGAAGATCAATGTGAACTTCATGACCTCTACATGTGATCTCTCTACACAATAAAAGGAAGTGGACAAGATATTGGAATAATACAAAGATATATTTACTTGGCCTATAGGGGTGCCTCTACACTACTAGATCAAACATTGAATTGATTTTATACATGGTACTCCTCTACCTAATGGCTCAATATACATATTCTCTCTTTTGGAGAATGAAGAAATCAAACTTTAGATTCAAGAGCTCATCCAAAAGGGCCACTTTCAATCTAGCTCCTCACCTTGTGGAAGCCCAATTGTATTGGTGTAGAAGATGGATCGGAAATGGAAAATTTGTATTGATTATAGAGCTTTGAAAAAAATCATAATCAATAAATGATATACAATCCCTTGAATTGATGATCTTCTTGATCAGCTCAAGGGTGCCAAGATTTTTAGTAAGATTGATCTGAAGTCATGCTAACAACAGGTACCAATTGAGCAAACTAGTGTATGAAAGACAACCTTCAACTCTAAATAATGTCTTTTTGAGTGCTTGGTCATGCCTTTTGGATTTATCTAATGCACTGGAAACATTCATGAAGATAATGGATGATATCTTGTGGAAATTCACAAATTATTTTGTGGTTGCATGTTTGGACGATATCCTCATCTTCAACAAAACTTGGGTAGAGTGTTTACAGCCCATTCAATAGAACCTGAGCACCTTCCAACAACACAAGTTACATGCCAATCTAGAGAAATTATTATTTGACATGCCAAGAATTCAGTATATGGGATACACTATGGATGAACACATTGTGCATCATCTATCCAAAATCCAAGTCATTCATGATTGGTTGACCCTGAAGAATCTACCAAAGCTCCATTGTTTCTTGGGCCTTGCCAACTTCTATCATAGGTTCACGTTGGGATTCTCTCATATTGATTGCCCCCTAAGCCAAGTGACCAAGGGTGGGGACAAAGCCAAGTTTGTTTAAACTAAGTCACAACAAAAAGACTTATTCAAGGATCTAAAACACTGCCTTTGTTCAATTCCAATACTCACTCTACCAAACCTACAATAATGCTTTGATATTGAGACATGTGCTTCAAATCATGCTATTGGTGCAATCCTCACTCAACATGGACATCCAATGGCCTATCATAGCAAGGCACTCTCTAATGAGGTTCACAAGTACCTTAACTGTGACAAGGAGATGTACTCTATTATGCATTCTTATCGCTAATGGAAGCATTCCATTATAGGGAAGGAGACAATCATCCACATTTATCACAAGAACCTATATTTCATGCAGATGTAGGGAAAGTTATAGAACGATTTCCATCAAAAGTGGTGAACGTACCTACAACAATTCCTGAAAATCAAGTATAAGAAGGGAAGCACAAATCACATTGTAGACTACCTCAACCAGCATCCAGTTGTGGCATTAACCACAGTACTCAACACTTCTAAACATGAGACCTTTGGGAGCCCCAATTTTATGAAAATGACCCTAACTTTGTTGTTACGTATTGGACACTAGGTGCAGGAAAACTGATCTCAAACTTCCATCTCTAGGATGATTTTTGTGCCACCTAGGCTATCTCTGTGTTCCTTGAAGTAGCATGAGAAGTTATTTTGGAGGTGAATTACAATTTGGTGGCCAAGTACTTTGGCATGGAGAAGATAGTGGTAGTGTTGCAAAAGTACTTCTACTAGCCAAATATCTAACAAGATGCCACCATGTATATTACATCATGCACTATTTATGCCATTACTAAGCTTACCATCAAGAAGCAGGGGTTTTACACCCCTTTTCCTACCCTAGAAAGACCCTAGGAATCTATCACAATGGACTACATGTTTTGATTACCTTCAACCAAGCATGGAAATTATTGTGTATTCGTGTTTGTTTATTGATTCTCTAAGATGTATATTTTGACACCCTACAAGAAGATTATCAAAATAAGGACCACTGCTAAGCTCTTCTTCAAGAATGATTGGGTTCATTTCGAGCTCCCATAGACCATTATTTCAAATAGGGATATCAAGTTATTTAGTAATTTCTAGTCCAATCTATGGTTAAGGATGGACACTAGACTTACCAAATCGACTACCTTCCACCCCCCAATAGACATAGGTAGTCAACATGATGATTCTGCATATCCTGAGAATGTAAAACTCCAAAGATCCATTCACATGGGATGAGATCCTTCCTCATGTTTAGGATAGCTATAATAGAACCCTTCATAGTTATATTAGCCAAAACCCTTTTCAGGTGTGTTCGGAGTTCTAGCCATTGGCCCCAATTGACGTAGCTCTGCCCATTTCATCTACAGATCCATCAGATTTAACAACAACTTCGGGATATTTTATAGAAATCCAATGCCAAATACAAGAAGCACCATGATTAGCACCAAGTTCCACAAAAGTTCATGTGGGAGATAAGGTATGGTTGCATTAGTAGATATAGCACATTAGATCCCTATTAGAAGGTCCACCCACTTTGATAGAGGCCTTACACCATCACCAAGGCTATGGGTGAGAATGCTTTTGAATTAAGCATTAATCCCCCTTTCCTTTGCTTGTACCCTATATTTAACGTGGAGCTTCTCTGACCATAATTTCCACCTCTCTTGGACAACTTAGAGGTGGTCNTGCACTATTTATGCCATTACTAAGCTTACCATCAAGAAGCAGGGGTTTTACACCCCTTTTCCTACCCTAGAAAGACCCTAGGAATCTATCACAATGGACTACATGTTTTGATTACCTTCAACCAAGCATGGAAATTATTGTGTATTCGTGTTTGTTTATTGATTCTCTAAGATGTATATTTTGACACCCTACAAGAAGATTATCAAAATAAGGACCACTGCTAAGCTCTTCTTCAAGAATGATTGGGTTCATTTCGAGCTCCCATAGACCATTATTTCAAATAGGGATATCAAGTTATTTAGTAATTTCTAGTCCAATCTATGGTTAAGGATGGACACTAGACTTACCAAATCGACTACCTTCCACCCCCCAATAGACATAGGTAGTCAACATGATGATTCTGCATATCCTGAGAATGTAAAACTCCAAAGATCCATTCACATGGGATGAGATCCTTCCTCATGTTTAGGATAGCTATAATAGAACCCTTCATAGTTATATTAGCCAAAACCCTTTTCAGGTGTGTTCGGAGTTCTAGCCATTGGCCCCAATTGACGTAGCTCTGCCCATTTCATCTACAGATCCATCAGATTTAACAACAACTTCGGGATATTTTATAGAAATCCAATGCCAAATACAAGAAGCACCATGATTAGCACCAAGTTCCACAAAAGTTCATGTGGGAGATAAGGTATGGTTGCATTAGTAGATATAGCACATTAGATCCCTATTAGAAGGTCCACCCACTTTGATAGAGGCCTTACACCATCACCAAGGCTATGGGTGAGAATGCTTTTGAATTAAGCATTAATCCCCCTTTCCTTTGCTTGTACCCTATATTTAACGTGGAGCTTCTCTGACCATAATTTCCACCTCTCTTGGACAACTTAGAGGTGGTCGAGAACTTGGCCCCTACAAAACTCAAACCTACCTATAGTGAGTAGGTGATAGACAATCAAATCATGGACAAAAATATGAAGGGAACCCACCAATAGAACATCCAACTCTATCAAGTCATTAAAGCAAGGAAACTCCTTCACTTGGGCAAGTGACTCACCAAAAGTTAGATTCAACAGAAGTCTCCCCATCTATGGGAGAAATTTAATGTCACGGGGACCATTTATTCATAAGGGGAGACTATATAGGTGAATACTAGTGGCCACCTGCGTATTTCACTGATTCAGAATGGTTCCACATCCGTAGTTTTACTATAGTTTTTTAGGTCCCCAACTTCTAGTGCATTTTTGGGGCATTTCCCTTGGATTTTTCATAGTTGAAGTACACAACTTTGATTATGTGCCCTACCAAACTCATAAAGCATGGATTAATCTTTATTATGGTCCAAGAAGCACCCTAAATAGAGTTTGTGTGAAAAAGTTGTGCCCTCGAGAAGTTGACGTCTCAACTAGCCTCCTTAAGGTTTGCATTCCATTTGCCATATCATTTCTAGGGTTAGGTTTTTGTATCTTAAGAATTTTTGCATCATAGGGCATCATACTTTATGTTAAAATGCACTTTTGTCCTCATATAATTTCTTCTAACGAATGAATATAGCTGACACATCTCCCTTCATAGATAAACCCTCCTCCATTCTAACTAATTTGTATTGTTTTTCATTTTACAGTCTTTTTCCATTTCATTCATTAATAAAATTTGAGTTTTACTATATTATTATGCTCTCTGCAATATGTGTGTGTTTTAATTTATATTTCTACATTCACTTCCTTTCCTATATAATCCATATCAATATTTATCTTATCTTATACTTATGACATAATTTGTTTCATTAAATATATATCTCATATTATAATTCCATATATTGATTTCATATTTTTAATCTTTCTCCCTTATCATATAAACTCTCTTAAAATCCAAACTACAAGAAAAATAATTTTTTAAATAATTTATAAAAAATTAACCAATTTAAAATAATCAATTTCTGATATAGTTCACATAATACACAAACCATGAGATATAACCCCAAAAACAAAACTTCATTAACTATAACATCATAATATAATAGATACATTCCAACAACCAGTTACAATTAAAAAAACCTTATCACTCTATTGGCTTGCGGTCATCTTGGTGAGTGGTCTTTGAAGAGGTGAAGGAAGTTGCCATGTTGACTCCTGGTGGTCTTGGAGAACCGTCGTATTGAGCAGAAAATAGAAAGATGAAGAAAGTCGCCATAATGACTCCTGGTCGTCTTGCCCACTGGTCATGAATAAGCTGGAGAATAACGGAGAAAGATAAATGAATAAGTAGAGAAAGAAAATGGGCCGTGTTGGTGGTCCATTTAATTAATTAATTTTTTTTTAAATAAATAATGTTTTCATAGGGAAAAATATTTTCATATAATGTTAAAAAAATGTGGTATTGTTGCTTATCATTAATTAAAAGGATAACAAATTAATAAAGAAATCCTATATAAAGCATAGAGCAAGCTTCACTATGAAAATGAACTATGATTTTTAAACGAAGTAAATTGTAAAATCATAAATTAACAAATGCCACTTTCAATTATGAAATAAAGGTTACTCTCGGTATTTTGAGTATTTAGTTTTATTTGCACCACTTTGTTTTATATAACAATTTACTTTTAATATAAATTTGCTTCCTTTTTTATTATTATTGATTTTTCTCTTATTTTTGATCTTTCAAGGTATATATACAATAACAACACATACTTTTTTTATTCATATTTTGGTGTTACAAGGTATAATGTCTCACTATGTAGGGAGTCGATACACTCCATAAAATACTTGTGATTTTTAGGGGGATAGACACAATATTCAACACTTGGCTCTCTCCCACACTATGAACATAGAAACTACTCCCCCAAATTCAATCCCGAGTCCTATCCCCAATGCTATTAAGGACATCTTTTCATTCACAAGACTCAACCATTCCACTTTAACATGATTACTCTTACTAGTACTATTACTTTCTCCCATAGATTTTCTCTTTTGATTGTTGCACGGATCTAAAGGACACCCTTGTAAACATCTATTCCTTAGAAATGAACTTGCATCAAAAGTTGAAAATTCCGTCCCTGTTGGAATTGGCCCACAGAGGCTACTAGATGAAACATCTAGTTTGTGCAAAAAATTTAGCTTAGAGAGTTTTTCAGGAATCGGTCCAATAAAATTATTTTTGGACAAGTCCAACACCTCCAAAGTAGATATGCTACTAAGAGATGTGGGTATTGGCCCCTCCAATTGGTTCCCAGATAAATTCAGCCATCGCAAGTTGCTCATATTTCCTATGCTTGCAGGGATGTCCCCTCTAAGATTATTGTTAGACAAGTCAAATAAAGTGTTTGTAAGTAACAAATATGGTAGTCTAATATGTTCACTTCCTTTCACCTCAATTGATTTACGTTTGCAAATGAATTTCATAGACTCAACTTCCACATCATGATCACAAAAAATGGTTCTTCCTCTTGCCAAGATACATTGACTACAAATCCCTAAAGTTTTTCAAGATCAAATGATATTCTTCCACTAAATTGATTGTTGGATAAATCCAACCATTGCAACTTTGTGAATTTTGTGATCCATTTAGCAATACCACCATTGAGATTATTATAACCAATGTTTAAAACACTCAAGTTATGAAAAAATACAAGAGAGCTAGGAAGTTCACTTGTCAAACCATTTGTACTTAAATCGAGCACTTGAATGTTGGTACAAGGGGCCAAAGATGTAGACAAAGTCCCTAAGAAGTTATTGGCGTAAGCATAGAAACTTATGAGAGAAGTGCAATTGCCAATGTCCTTAGGAATTGAACCCTCTAGTCTATTATTAGATAGATCTAAAGTTTGAAGTGAAACCAAACCACTAACACTACTTGGCCCCTACAAAACTCAAAAACAAAACTTCATTAACTATATCATAATATAATAGATACATTCCAACAACTAGTTACAATTAAAAAAACCTTATCACTCTATTGGCTCGCGGTCATCTTGGTTAGTGGTCTTTGGAGAGTTGAAGGAAGTTGCCATGTTGACTCCTGGTGGTCTTGGAGAACCGTCGTATTGAACGGAAAATAGAAAGATGAAGAAAGTCGCCATAATGACTCCTGGTCGTCTTGCCCACTGGTTATGAATAAGTCGGAGAATAACGGAGAAAGATAAATGAATAAGTAGAGAAAGAAAATGGGCCGTGTTGGCGGTCCATTTAATTAATTACATTTTTTTTCCTACTTGCTTTACGAACCCCAGATAGAGGCCAGGTAGGGTAGGGGCACTTGCTTGCATCATAAGTCATGTAGGTAGCTAGGTTAGGTGAGAGGGTTAGGGAAGGTAGGGACACTTAGATATCTATACCTCACCTATGAGATAACGATGGAGGGTTTACTTGAAAGCAAGGCAAGGGTTAAAAACAAATAGGTCCTAATATCCCCCTTCAGAGTTAGGGACTTGGGGACTTAAGCGTAATGCTTCACTAGTTCGCGAATCGTTTCTATTTTTCCACTAACTCTAATAGTGAAAGAGGCAGCTACCGAGTTGTAGCGATGATCTCATTGTTTGATTCCCCCATTTCTGAATAGCCCCCCCCATCGGGTCGGGCCGCCATCGCTGGTCATGAATAAGTTGGAGAATAACGGAGAAAGATAAATGAATAAGTAGAGAAAGAAAATGGGCCGTGTTGGCGGTCCATTTAATTAATTACATTTTTTTTCCTATAAATAATGTTTTCATAGGGAAAAATATTTTCATATAATGTTAAAAGAATGTGGTATTGTTGCTTATCATTAATTAAAAGGAGAACAAATTAATAAAGAAATCCTATATAAAGCATAAAGCAAGCTTCACTATGAAAATGAACTATGATTTTTAAACGAAGTAAATTGTAAAATCATAGATTAACAAATGCCACTTTAAATTATGAAATAAAAGTTACTCTCGGTATTTTGAGTATTTAGTTTTATATGCACCACTTTGTTTTGTATAACAATTTATTTTTAATATAATTTTGCTTCCTTTTTTATTATTATTGATTTTTCTCTTATTTTTTTATCTTTTAAGGTATATATACAATAACAACACATACTTTTTTTATTTATACTTTGGTGTTACAAGGTACAATGTCTCAGTATGTAGGGAGTTGATACACTCCATAAAATACTTGTGATTTTTAGGGGGATAGACACAATATTCAACACTTGGCTCTCTCCTACACTGTGAACATAAAAACTACTCCCCCAAATCCAATCCCGAGTCCTATCCCCAATGCTATTAAGGACATCTTTTCATTCACAAGACTCAACCATTCCACTTTAACATGATTACTCTTACTAGTACTATTACTTTCTCCCATAGATATTCTCTTTTGA
>SNQJ01S0100577.1:28586-40831 GCA_010110895.2 Picea sitchensis | reverse complement strand
TCTCTTGAGTAATATTCCTTGATTTTTTCGTTGGGCTTAAATTTGCTATATATACTATAGATTAGATAGATTTAGCCTATAATTTAATTCCAATTCCGTTTTAACCTTTAGCCTACACCAATTTATATCCATAATGGTTTTATTCTTCTAATATGTGAAAACACAATTATGTTGAGTTGTATATATAGTTGTGCATTATCATTAGAATCCATGATTGTTATGACAATTATGGAATGCCAATTTTTTTTCCTAGTAAGACTTTGCAAAGAAACATAAGAGGTGCTTCCTCACATCTGAGGATGGCATCCCTAATAAACTTATAAGCATAGACTAGTGCATTTCACCCAAGGGGATTTGAATCAAGCACATATTGATAAAGAACTAGCGAATTTCCTAAAAACATCAATAACAATCAATTGATCCAACCTAAACTGCCAAAATCTTATATTCACGACCACCATCAAATATCATTATTTGTTCAATGTCTCCACTTAAGGAACATGCAAACAATGGATTGGGATAGAACCAAATTACACAATTATAACATTGACTTTACATATCTCTAACCTTTGTAGCTCTAATAATCCATGAACCATATTTAATTTATTTAATAAAAATATACTTTGCATGTTCAAATGTCCATACCCCAACTGACGGATTAGCCATCGTTTCTCTACAAATTTTGAATATGGTCTCAAGGTTCACTCCTTTGAACTTGACTTAGTTCTTAATATTCCTCATGCCAATCCATATTAGTTTTGACTACGTGTGCACACAATAATCGCTTACATTTTCACCTAAGATATTTTCCTTTGCTTCAGATTAAGAAGGGAATGATGCGATGGATCTCTTAAATGTTATCTAAGATTTAGAAATGGGCATTGTCTAACTGTTCTATGTTTTTTTTTTTTTGCTGGAATCCAATGACATAAATCTACACGAAATTACTATTTTCTGTTGTTTAAAATCCATTTACGAATGCATAAATGGATTTAGCATGCTGAAAAACCCCCGAAGCACTCGAATTATACATAAATAATCACTCAAATCTACAGATCTAACAATTTCTCACCAGATATCTGGAAAATATCCCCAAAAAGTATCGCCAAAAAAGAATCGAAACGTAGAACATTTAGACTACAACTTTAGAAATGTAGGGAATGAAATAGGATTTAGTTATTTGAAGTTTATTTGTGAAATGTGCTCATTGCTTATAGCAACAATGATACAAGAATGCATTAAAAAAAAGGTAGTTATAGATTAGTATTGTGCTTTTAGTTATTAAGGTAGAGGATGTTTTAAAGATGAATAATTAGAAGTATTAATAAATAAAATGAGAAAGCTAGAGAAAGAGTTAATAATCATATAAAATCAAAAGAGGAGAGGTTATTAACGTATGAATATTTAAAATAAAAAACATGAGTTTAATTTTATAAAACAACTTTGATGTGTATCTTTTTAATTTGAAATGATTAATTTGTATTTAATCAAAAAATGATGGCCAAACCTATATTATGGATGTTTCAAAATATAGATAAATTTTGATAATTAATCGGTAACCTTAAAAATTCATTGTTTAGGTTTAACCATCGTATCCATGTCTTTTGTTTCCACATCTACTATTATATTGTTTAACGTAGTGTCCTAAAAGTAGAAAAACATTAATTACATTTCAAATAGAATTTAACATCCATCTCGGGCACTAGCTATAGATCCATATGAACTGTGGAACTTGAGTGATATGTTGCATCCTTTAGAGGTCCATGAACTTGATGGAGTTGGGGGACCATGAATTTAGTTGAGAACACAAATGTCGAAAAATACATTATCAATTGTTCTATTGCATTTGCTGCAATTTCCAACCGTGTCTCTTTTGCTTTAAGTCGAGCAATTGAGAATCAATCATCTACCTCATATTCCTTTATATGTTGCATATATTATCGAGCCACCTATAGTTCAATTAGAGAAGTGGGGTATTATGGCCTCTAATATGAGCAGACAACATGATCTTTCAACATTCACTGCATAGCTTGGTCTACAAAAGAGGAGGTCACTTCAACTCTATTCTCACTATTGCGGGTGGATTGTTGAAGCTTCTCCAATTCCTCTTCCAACCTACATTTAAAACATGGTAGGTCCATGATAATCATTGAAAAGATGAACCATGACCTCATGCACCAACTATGAAGGAAAATGTGGTGATTTCCAAGGCCAGAGAAGACATTGTCATAAAGAAGATAGTAGGGAGAATTATTTAATAGTTGATAGGTGGCTAGCAAAGTGGAGGATGTTGCTTCGATTTCCAGCAAGGGCACCATATTTATAAAGTGATGAACACCTTCACCCCTAATATTCTTGATTTGTCGACGTCTATAAGTATTGTTCAAAGGATAAGGAGGGTGGGTGCCTTGATGCACATTGGTGGGGAGGAGAATGAGGGATTGTGATAGAGGTAGAAATTAAGAGGCCAATTATCATTGCATGTGTGAGGATGGTGGCAGGATGAAGGGTCCTTGAATGCCCCTCTTGCTTCAATAAATTGATTTGAAAAACAATGGTGGAGGGTGATAATCGCGATTCATCACATATTTTCTCCATGTGATCTCTTCAGGTTACTTCATGGAATGAAGTCTTGGTGTGTGTGGGGGGGGCTCCTTATCAATTATTTCAATATTCCTTCACTCAAGTATATGCCTTCATTTTCCATCTCATCGACGTTGGAGTAGTTAGTCCAATAGACATGATAGAGATGGACCTGCATGAAATGTTGGGCTAGAGCTAATTTTGTTTTATGAATGAGTTTGGCCAGTGTAGGAGATGCATTTCACCCGTCTATTCTCAAGGAGTTGATGATCAATGAAGAGTCTCCCATGGAATTGTGATGTACTTTGTGAGGTTAGAAATGATTTTTAATCATTGGAAAATTTCCCAGACTTCAACCTCGTTATTCATGGCTTCTCTAATGCCCCATTTTAAACCAAATCTCTTTATGTTCTTTAAGAACATAAATAACTCTAACTCCCCTCATGCCTGTTACCTAAAAGTTGAAACATGTATTATGTCACTATAAGAAAGTGATTATATTAGAGTTAGAAAGAGAGTGGACATAAACTTCTAAAAGGAAGAGGGGACTCTGAAAGAGTTCGAAATGTAGATAGAAAGGAACCCCAATTTCGAACACTTTGGCGAAGCATTTTAATATCCTTAGATAAGGTAAGAAAGGAGAAGAATTTTTGTTTTAGTAGGGGAAACCTAGAATCATTCCAAAAGCATAGCTAATTTTAGATATTAAATGCATAGTTCAGAAGTCATACAATTTCCACGAGAAAATAGTGAAAGGAGAAGCATGCTAAACTTATTGTAGAAGCTTAAAAATGTCGTGGAAACATTCTTAAATTTGGGGATTGGTCGTAGCTATTGAATTTTATTGTTGAATATGGTTTTGACCGGACATTAAAGCGTGAGAAAATCATACTCCAAAGAAAATTGCATTTTGCATGAAACAAATAATACAACTTTCTAAGGAAAAAATCATTATATAACATGAACGTTCTCCTACATAATTTTCACTTTAGATAGAATGTCTCTAGACAAACTCCATAGAAAAATGTTGCATTTCCATAGTTCAATTCCTAGGTCCATTGATAATCATAGAAATCTATCATGACATGATCATATGAATCTGTACTCAAGTCAAGCTCTACGTAGATCTTGACATATGTGACAATTCCCTTACTGCTTTGGCTTAGGTCAATCTTAGGAAATTTTCCTAAGGATTTTTCAATTCTTTCTAAATTCATCATAACCTAAAATGGATGGGGATATTCTATGATCTCACCCAATAAAGGTTATTGAGATAAACAATGGAGTCAAATATGAGAAGTATGATATGAAGAATATCCTAGTTTTGGCTCTTAATCATGGTCCTTCCATGAGTCCTTTGGATTGGTAAAACGAGTGATAGAAAAACCTATTATGAAAAAACTTACCACTTGTAATGTAGTCTAGTTGGAGCTAATTCATCTAGTGACAGTTGCATATGATGGATAAAACCCTTTGAATTTACAACTCCAAAAAAATTGTTTTTGCAATTGTGGATGTGCTTGCTAATAACTAATGACTTGCTTTGTAAGATTAAAAGTCACTAAGAAGTTTTGGGTTTTCTCCACAATAGGGGGTTGTGAAGAGTATTAGATTCCAAAGGGGAAGATAATTTGTTCAATATTGCCTCTTTAAAGGAACACATATTGGGCTTAAGGCATGCATTTGGGGTTTGTTGTGTCAAGTATATATTATGATTATAAATGAATCTCTTAGGGATAATAGTTGCACTAGTTATTAATAAGTGATTTGTTAACAACCATGTCAAACTAAAAAATACAATGCTAGTTGGGCATTGAGAATGTATTTCTCAACCTTGCACCATACATTTCTTCTCTCTGAATGCATGTGTGTGTAAGAATGGATTACAAATGATGTCAAAACTAAGTTTTTTTTCTAAGTACTACATCTCGAAGAAACCCCAAGCACTTCCCCACATTTTGTGGATGGTACTTAGTGTAAACCAGTAGTATCGATTATGGCACATGACTTGGAAATGATATCAAGTGAAGCACACAACAAAGCCAACCAACCTAGGGGATCGACCCTGAGAATTCCTACATGAACCTCAAAGCCGTCAAATACTCAAACTAACCGATTGAGGTAGACTAAAAACTATGTTATGTTATTAATGAAATCGAAAATTTATAATAGAAATATCAAGGGATTCCAGATAAGAAAAGAGAATGACAATTGCATCATTTTTTTTTATTTTTTTTATGCTGGCGGAATCAGCAACTGGGCCGGTCTCGTACTCGCGTGACACGGGGTCGATTCCGACCGCTACCACTATAACCTCCAGGTGCCATATGTATGCCCCTTCCGCAGGCACGGGTAAGTCGGGGGGATTTGAACTTGGAACCTCATCGTACATAACACACTATATCACGACACTTGCCAATTGAGCTGCCCCCCGGGGGCTAATGACAATTGCATCATATCCAACACTTCAACTCATAATATTTTATGTCGACGGAAGTTGGGAGCAGAGATAATGAAATACCTTTGGGAAAACCTTCATAAAAATTAAGAGTATTATATAGTACCAATTCTTCAAAATATTTGTATGTCTCCTCAATTACAATAGGGAGGATTGTCATAACCAAATTTGTTGGGCCTAATTGGTGCACCTAACCAACCTACAACATGCAATTGTGCAAAGTAATCTTCAATAAATATGTACTCAACAACTAAATGGGTGATCAATAACCACCCCATAGTGCAACATTAAATGTAGTGTGGGGTCACGTACATGACATTTGATCTAAATTCTTTTAGATCCAACAACGTATACATGACCCATTGCAACATTTAATGATTTGTCACATTGTGGTTATTGGTTTCCTTCTAGATGGCATGAGTAGGGCCTCAATAAAGTTAGTTATTGAATATAAATATTGACATGAAATAACATATGGAAAACTCTTAATGTTTTGATAGCTTGATGTGATCATATAAGTTATTACCTTAACAAATGTATTAACAATGTGTAGGCATTAGACTTGATAAATATTACATGTTATGATTTATTTATATGAAATAATTTATTTTTTAAACCAGGTATGGAGAATATTTGTATTAAAAGGTGGCCAAAAATGGAAAAATATTGCAGAGAATATAGGCTTGTTGTTTCATAAAAAATCAGTGGCAGCATTAGATTCCCCTCCTATCATTTGACATGTTCATTCCTAGTGTTGTTTTAGCTACATAGACACTAACATGGCATGTATAAATCCTATAAAAGAAATTTAAAATACGTATGGATTTATAGAACATTTAAGAGATTTGTTGTTGCAGATTTTCCTCCGGGGGGATGGAAGTCTGGTCCAATTCCTTTGGTTCCTTGAGCTATTGTCTAGAGTCATATTCATTATCTTTCTCCTCTACTTGACTTATAGTCTATTGAGTTGTGGAGTCTAAGATGTAATCTTCACTTGTGTACTGAATGAATCACTTTATTTGATAACAATCCATTTCAATTTCTAATATGTTTCCCCATATCTAGAATGCTCATTATCTTATATATTGTTATTATTGTTGTCTTTCCAAGTTGTGAAGATTTTATAAGAAATATCTAAGTGAGATTCATTTTCTTTGTAATATCTCTTCATGTCTCCTCAAGTCCTTGTGGATACCTCTAAGATCTCATGGATCCATGTTGTTCCAGAATCAATATGGAAAACTGTGTTTCCTACAAAAATCTAGGAAAACTAGTTTGTCCAAAAAAGGACCAAAAGAACCCTTATGGAAGATGAGACACTACTACATATGACCCAATTTACCACGGTTTTTCATTTCTATTGCCACACATATCCGTCGTACTTTCCACAAAAGCAAAGACTATTTTTCGTCGCTATTTTTTTGTCGTTATATCCACGAACCAGTTATTCGTGGAAACAACGACGAAATTTGCCCTCCACATGTCATCACCATCAAGATAGGTTTACCTTATAAAGCGTGGCAATAGCGATGAAATTTCATCACAATAGGGATGAAAAGCTGTGCCAAAGTAAAAAACTTACCAACAGATTACGAATCAGATGCCATACGTGCAACACAAAACTGTGGAAAGTTGCAATGAAAAAGTGTGGCAATAGCGACGAAAACATTTGGTAGAGACAAAAGTTATGATGCAGATGCTATATGTGCGACGCAAAACCGTGGCAAAGTGCAACGAAATTTCGTCGCTATTGCCACTCTTGTTAAAAAAAAATCATTACTTTGTGACGAACTATCGTCGATATTGCCATGCTTCCTTTAAGTTTAAAAATAAATAAATCTACATGAGATATGGTATACCATATTACATTGTAATATGGTATACCATAATATGGTACCATATTACATTGCAATATGGTATACCATATTACATTTTAATATGGTATACCATATTGAGAAGCTGGATGTTGGGATTTGTGATTGACCCATACTCAATATTTTCATGTGTGATTGACCCTTCAAAGGGTTTCTTATGTGAGAAGGGCTTATTAGAGGGGTTTTTGGGACTTATTAGGGGTCTTTCTTAGTGGACCAAAATGGAAACCCAAGGCACCTTGGGATGAAGGGGAAGATAAAATGCATTCCCTTGAATGAATGGTTTTAATTGAGATATTGGGGCTCTGAACTAGAGGTTAAAAACAATTTGGTAGGGGTATCCCATGGGGACAACATGGGAGATGTGTTTTTTTTAAATCTATCACTATCCTTGTGAGAGTGGGCCAACCCTTTACTTATCCACTTCAATGCACTCACAACCATTAATCGATATTAATATAGACTTGTCACAATAATTACCTTGAATATCAAATTTAACCTATTAATGTGAAGGGATAATCACAACATGAGGTTAAAGGCATTCACACCCTTTCAACAACTATGTTTGTAGCTTTTTGGATGAGGAACTTGTAGCCTTGTGGTTGAGTCACTCCCTTACCAAAAAAATGAAGGTTACTCACACTCATATGAATGAAAGAAATCAAAGTTGTTCCCATGAAAAAAGTTGTAACACTTTGCACACTCATGGGCGAATGAAAGAAATCAAAGTTGTTCCCATGAAAAAGTTGTAACGCTTTGAAATAATGGTAGATCAAGACAATGGAGCACTTGTTTAAACAAAGACACTTACATCTATTCAAGTAAAGGTAACTCAACCTATTCAAATGAAGGTACATGATACCATATAAATGAAGAGAAATGGAAATGTTTAACTCAAAGGTAGTTCACACCAAATCAAGTTAGTGTGATCACAATGTTTTGAAACGAAGGGTGATCACACTACTCTAGGTGATAGTTTCTCACACCACCCTAAATGAAGGATGATTGCACTTGTTGAAGTCGAGGTACTCACATTAATGCCAAAAAATGGTAACACATACCACTATAAATGAGTAGGAATCACACATGATGAAGGGGAGATAACAAATATTTCACTTGGAGTAATGCAATTTGGTGGGAAGTAGAATAGATAGTAGTATATGTTATAGTCTTAATTTCCACCCTACATGCCAGAAGGGAATCCAGCAGAAGATGAAAGTCAAAATACATTTCTTTCTCAGGATTTAGGACTTTTTTTAGGGTCTTCACGTGGAATATAGGAGAAAACATCGATAAACATTCAAATACAAGTCATGAATTTATACATCTAATTTTTCTTTGTTTTATGTTTTTTTACATTCATAAAATTAACAATTGGGGTATCATAATCATCCAATGACATTGTATTTCGTGTGCGTTGTCCTTCTATTGTTTGTGTTTCCATGCACTCATGTACCATACTTCTGATACATCACTGAGAAGGCCATCGAGGCATCTATTCAGGGTCATGAACTGCAACAACAAAAATGATCATATTGATATGTTGAAAAATAATTGAAATAACTAATTCATTATTTTGATTAACATTACACTATTTTTCTTTACCTGTCTGTGTAGCTGTGATAGTTGGTGCCTTAATTTCTTGTCCACTTGGTTCCTCTCGCAGTTCACCCTCCTGAGCTACATACTCTTCAATTTTGAGAAGATAATATATAAGTATAAGTCAGGAAATAAATATCTACAATCACAGTAAATATTTCTAATTCTGAAGCATACATACCGAAATGGGTACTCTGCTCTCCACTATCATTGGACATGTGCACCCTTGTATGACGTGGTGTCTGCTGAATAACGCTAGATTCATTACTGCAGTAGCACTATTTCTTGAAAACAAACATAAATACTTATTTAAGGGTGATATAATAAAATATGAATATACTTTACAAGCATGCTACTGTGGTTTCCTTATTCATTTTATTTACCTGGGTGGCTAGGGAGATAGGAGTCTGGCCCACATTTTTTCTATATTCAATCACACTTTTAAAAATGTGCTTGTAACCCAGCTTTAGGCCCTCCTCGGTGGCAGCAGTGTCGAACATATTTAACTGCGATGCATAACACCATTAAAAATACCAATAACAAAAACATATATTTGTTCGCTACTGTTAAATAAATATTAACCACAGTTAATCATTTAAATCTTACGATTCGGGCTTTTAGTTTTCCATAGCCACCCTATCCTAGTTTATGTTGCCCGTGTTTTTCCACTCTGGCCTTGGTTTCTTTGGAGGTGTCTGGTAGCCTACATATGGAATTTTTGAAAAAGATTAGATATCGGAATTGTTACTTAAAATAGGAAAGAAAAACATAAATGATCATATTTCACTGATAATATGACATGTGTTGTACCTTGCTTGACCAGCTCGTGGATGTCTTCCTTGTTTTTTAAACAAGTTCTTCTTTGCATCCTCTATCAGGGCCTTCCACTCTTTCTCCAGAACCATGGGAGGGCACTCATGCTTGAGGTCCAATTGCAATTTCTCCCTATATTGGGCCCTTGTATATTTTAAATTCTCGCCAGCTAACTTTGTCACCACCTTCTTGTTGAAAGTGTTGCCGAACAAGTTTACCATGTGGTCTATTAAATCATTTTTCTTTTTTCTATCTTGGCCATTCCACCATGTGAGAATGGTGGGGCCAAACAACTCCAATGCTTTGTCATTTAAGTTTCTATAGAAAACATTGTTTTTTGCAGAAACGTGTGATCCATTAATTTATAATAATCTTAACAAATGTCCATTTCAATTTCATGAAAAAAATGAATCAATTAATTAACAATTACCTGCAATCTTTTGAATCTTGATCAGAATAGATGCGTCATCCACCAGAAAGGTGACATCTTGTGATCCTGTGCTTTTAATTCGTTTTGCTCCATGCAGAATAGTTTCATCTCCATATACAGTACGTTCCTCTCTAGAGTCATGTGGAGTCTCAGGCTTCGGCTCATCATGCTCCTGTGTGTCATGCCGATCAAAATCATTGCTCTCATCAATGGATTCAAGGGGAACCTCAGGAGGCTCAAAAGCCTCACTTGCACTTTGCTATGTCGACATTTTTTTTGCATTGGACCATCACTGCTACCTATAGTAGTTGCAGGATCGACAGGTTCCCGACGCACGAGGTTTAAAAACTCCTACAAATGAAAAAATTTACTTTATCATATTATATAGAAAATATAAAACAAAAAAATGGATATGAAATTTTCATAGTTGATAAAAATATGTGCAGATGCCACTTACCCCTAAATTAGTTATTGTATTTTGTAGCTCTACAATTCTTTCCCTCTCCTCCTGTGTCAGGGGTCTTTTGCTAAGCAAACCTAGATATTCTATGTTAGCCTTCTTCAAGGCCTTCATTATAGTTGTCATTGGGTCAGTGGAAAAAAATATTTTTTCCTCATCAATATCCTCAGTGGGAGTCTTCCCACGTTGACCATGCCACAATACATTGATGAATACAATTAATGAGATGAACTTTAACATTTGAGAAATTTAGTTATTGTAGTCATAAGTTATTACTATATTTAACATTTACCTGCTGAGGCACAACATGTGCCTTTCCATGGTCACCCTGGATAGATGTAGTGGGTGATTTTCAAACATGGTCACTCTGGATAGAAGTTGACACAATAAATCAATCAACAAAAGTTATGAAATTCACCTGTAACATTTAAAAAACGAAATATTGGAGTAATATCAGAAAAAAATAACAAAATTTCAGAAATTTAGTTGTTGTACACATAAGTTGTTACTGTATTTAACATTTACCTACTGAGGCACAGTGGGCGCCTTTCCACGGTCACCCTGGACAAATGTAGTGGGTGATTTTCTGCCACGGTCACCCTGGACAGAAGTTGACACAATAAATCAATCAATAAAAGTTATGAAATTCACCTGTAACATTAAAAAAATGAAATATTGCAGTAATATCAGAAAAAAAATAACGAAATTTAAAAAATTTAGATGTTATAGTCATAAGTTGTTACTGTATTGAACATTTACCTGCTGAGGCACAATGAGTGCCTTTCCACAGTCACCCTGGACAGATGTAGCGGGTGATTTTCTGCCACGGTCACCCTGGACAGATGTAGCGGGTGATTTTATGCCACGGTCACCCTGGACATAAGTTGACACAATAAATCAATCAATAAAAGTTATGAAATTCACCTGTAACATTTAAAAAATGAAATATTGCAGTAATATCAGAAAAAATAAATAATGAAATTTCTTAAATTTAGTTGACGTTGTAGTCATAAGTTGTTATTGTATTTAACATTTACCTACTGAGGTAGAGTGGGTGCCTTTCCACGGTCACCCTGGAAAGATGTAGCCTATGATATCTCACGGTCACCCTGGATAGATGTTGACACAATAAATTAATCAACAAGAGTTGTGAAAGTAATTGTAAGATTAAAAAAAAGAAATATTGCAGTAATATCAGAAAATAAATAATGAAAAATGAAATATATGTAGTAAAAAATTGAAATATTTCTGCGATAAATTGTAACAATGATTGATCAAAGGTTGAGTTGAATGGTATGTAAGATATTTACCCCTATAGTCTCACCCCCTCCATCTATTCGATTTAAGTTGTAATCGATCAACAACTCTTCACCTGGAACTATTGTTTTTGTTGCACATACACATATACGATTTTCTTCGCGTCCCTCAAAGATAGAATTCGGTTTCTTAGTTGTTTCCACTGGTCGTGTACTATTTATAAAGCCCACAATGTTTCCAGTAGCTTTTGGCCTTCCATCAATATACATAGTTTCCCCTTTATTTTGATTGTTATCTACTAGTTGTATGTAATTTGCGGCAACTCCGTATCTCCACATACTTCACGTATATCGGACCAACATCAACCAATGATTGTATTTGTATAATGGTCTGACATACTCCATCAATTCAGTTACAGTGCCATAGCCGACCTTTATGCCATCCATGGAAAATAACCCCAATCCATGTAAGGACAAAGGAGCAATGCGATACATCCTCCCACTGATGAAGAGATATGTGTCCACTTTAGGTAGCTCCTTAGGTTCCCATTGTTGCATTAGATGTTTATAACTTAAGGGAAAATCAATGTCACCTATGCTCTCAGCATCATAATTACATGACCCTCTGTTGGCAATAAAAAATTGCATGCGTTTACAAAATCTTTTCCTTACCTTTTCAGATCTAGTTGATCTAGAACCGATAGATCTAGTACAACACGTCTCACTTTCAACCTCTCTTAGTATATCTTGATCATCACTCGAGGAAGATAGA
>SNQJ01S0100577.1:11023-28576 GCA_010110895.2 Picea sitchensis | reverse complement strand
GTGGTTTCGTGCACCTTCGGATGGCTGCCATTGCTATCGCCTGCTCAAATTTCTTTTGTCTCTGGTGTCGAGATTCGGCCGTGTACCAGGCGGCTCCCCTGCGTGGCTTCCCTCTCGCTCTGGGCATGGTGGGGATCCCGTAGATGACCAGGGTTCTGTTCAAATGGGTCGCTCTGCTCCAGAGCTCTAACAGGGCCACAGAGTACTGCTGCTGTTCCAGTGGAGTGGATATTGCGAAGGGTGAATGTCGCTCTGCTTTATTGATTTGGGTGAAAAGGAGGAGGGCTAGTGTGACTGCCATAGCCATTAAAACTTATTGCTGAGTGCGCTGATGTCCAGTACTGTTCCCTTGCGTGAAGGGGCTCATTGCATGAATGTGGCTGCGCTGGTCCATGGAATGTTAAAGGCTGAGGGGATGGTGGTTGGTAGATGCATTAATACCGCGTCCCGTCCTGATCCCGCGTGGCTCCATCACGCAACGTGGCACCCCATCCGGGGGTTGAAGGTATCTAGTGGCTAAGGTTTGGCACCGAGTGGAGATGTCTGAATCTGCTGAGATGTGGGCTTCCCAGCAGAAGTGTTCGACTCCCCTTTCGACTACTTCATTTTCTAGGCAATCCGCTACCTTGTTTTCATCTCGTTTCACATGGGAGGGAATGATGCTGAGATGGGGTTGGAGGAGGCGGCTAAAGTCTTCGAGCAAACCAGAGAGTCTCCAAATTGGTGAGATTTTTGCAGGGTTGCGCCTGTGGATAATCTTGGTGGTTAGCTTGATGATGACTTGTGAGTCCCCCTCCAAGATAATCCTGTGGTAGACTTTGTCCATGGCTGTTTGGAGACCCCGCAGTAGTCCTGTTAGCTCTGCTACATTGTTGGTTGTGTCCCCTAGGAATCCTGCATCTAGACCAAGGATTTCGCTGTTGGAATTTCTTAGCACTGCCCCATATCCTACTGTTCCCGGGTTGCCTTTGGAGGCTCCATCAAAATTTATTTTGATGAAATGTGCTGGAGGGGGAGACCAGCTGGTTGGACTAGTCTGTTGGCGCTTGTGGTTCCTTGGTCCCGGTTGATTGATTAGAATGGGCTGCCATTTTTGAAGAATGCATTGTTCCTCTGGGTTGTAGTTAAAGTCCTCTTCTGTCCAAGATTTACTCCTGATTGTTTCCTTGATTAGTGAGATGATTTTCTCCCATGTGGCTTCTGGCAGGGATGGTTGGGAGTGGAATATTCTCTTATTCTGTTCCTTCCAAATTTGCCAGAGAATAAATCCTGGCAAAAGCTGCCAAATGAGATTCAGTAGAGGGTTGTTGTAGGTACTGCAGTCCCAATTCTCTATTGTGTCATTGATGCTGCTTCGGTTTTGGTTGGATTTGCGCATTATTTGCACTCCTTGGTCCCAGATTTGTTGGTTGTAGTGACATCCATTAAAGAGATGTTCTTTAGTTTCCTCCTGTTGATAGAAGAGAACACAGAGGGATTGTCTAATGAAGCCTCTTTTCCTTAGATTGTCCCAAGTGAAGGCTCTATTGTGCACCACTAGCCACAAGAAGGTGGAAACTTTAGGCCAAAGAGCGGGGTTCCAGACTTTGCTCCAAATGGGATCCTTGTTTTGACCCTGTTGATTTCCCTGCAGAAAGTAAGCTTCTTTGATTGTGAAGGTGCCAACTGTGGAGTATCCCCACCTCAGGATGTCCGATCCCTCTCATTTGGGTATTTTCCGGCGTTTGGCTTGAAATTGCCAGCTCTGCAGATTGAGATTTTTTGGGATTCCGAGCTCTTGATTCAAGATCTTCCATTGGCACCACAGGTGCTATTGTTCTTGGGGTTTCCAAAGGTCCTTAACCCTTAGGGAGGTGTGCTGATGGAGATCTCTTTTAAGATTATATAGCTCCTCCATTTTGTCCAAGGGTTTGAGTTGCTGCCATGAGTCTTGCTAGAACATGGCACTTTCTCCATCTTGTACCTCCCAGAAGGCATGATTCTGAACCAGTGTGTGATTTTTCCAAGATGTATTCAAGATGTTGGAGCCATGCATTTGGTTGTTATGCTGGATTAGCTGGTCCTCTGGTGTGAGGGGGGCATACTTTTGTTTCCACAGTTGTGCCCAGGCGGCTGTTGGAGTTTTTAGCCATCACCACTAGATTTTGGCTCCCATTACTTGATTGAGTTTCCCTGGATCCCGTAGTCCCAGTCCTCCTTGGATTTTTGGTCTACAGAGTCTATCCCAGTTGAATAGAGCCCATTTCTTGTTGGGTTAGTGACCATGCTGGAGAAAGTTTCGCTGAAGGTTTTTGATGGCTCTGATAACTTGTTTGGGAGCAGCCAGAGCGGTGAAGAGATAGGTGGGTAGGGCTTGCAAAATAGACTTGATGAGTACTAGCCGAGAAGCAATATTGAGGGGTCTAAAGGTCCAATTGCTTAGCCTATTGGAAATGGAGAGGAGAAGGTTGTCCCAGGAGATGGATTTGGCAACCTCTCCCATGAGGGGAACGTCGAGATAGTTGGATGGAAGGGAGCTCCTGGGTATCCCAAGAAGTCTGGAAATATGAAGTTGGACAGAAGCCAGAGTATTAAAGAAGTAGAGTTTGGATTTTTCCAAGTTGAGTGACATGCCTGAGGCTTCAGTGAAGTCAGAGAGGATGGAGTTGAGCTTGTTGGCTTCCTTGACCGTGGGGGAGTTCAGAAGGAGGGTGTCATCAAAAAATTGGCTATGAGAGGGTGCTGGCTGAATATTGTGTAAAGGCAGGCCTTTGAGGGAGCCATCAGTGACTGCTGCCTTGATGTACCTTCCCAGGGCTTCTGCCAAAAGTACAAACAGGAAGGGGGAGAGGGTGTCCCTCTGTCTGATGCCTCTGGATGGTGAGAAAGGTTGGGATGGGACACCATTTACCATAATGGTCTAAGATATTGCTAGCTGGCTCGATCGAAAGCTTTTGAAAGATCGAGTTTGATTAGCATACCTAGAGTTCTTGAAGTCTTGAGGGAGTGGATGATCTCGTGAGCTAAGATGACGCTATCCATGATTTGTCTTCCTTCTATGTACCCTACATGTTCCTTGGAAATGACAAGTGGCAGAATGGGTTTGATTCGATTGGCTATTACATTTGTTATTATTTTGTAGATGACATTGCACAGGGCTATGGGTTTGAACTGTTTAGGGTTTGTGACTCTTTCTTCTTTTGGTATGAGGGTAAGAAAGGTGGCATTGAGAGCTGGTAGAACCAGGCCTGAAGCTCTTAATTCCTCTACCACTTCCCACACTTCTTTTCTGACCAGGTCCCAACAGTGGTGGAAGAAATCTGTTGTGAATCCATCTGGGCCGAGGGCCTTTCTGGGAGGCATGGTTTTTACTGCTTGATCCACTTCCTATTGGGTGATGGGCTGAGTTAAAGCTGCATTTTGCTCGGTAGTTACCAGTGAAGGTATGTGTCTGGTGAATCTGCGTATGGCTTCCGTTCTGTCTTTCTTAGGTTCTATTAGAAGGTCTTGGTAGTAATTGAGCATCTCAGCCTCGATTTTGGAGTGTTCCCTGACTGTGTTGCCCTGACTGTCCTCCAAGTGAGTGATCCTGTTGACGTGTCATCTGTGTATCATAGCTCTATGAAAGAATTTTGTATTCTTTTCCCCTTCCTTGAGCCATTGCACTCTGTATTTTTGCTTCCATAGGATTTCCTCTTGCTTCCTTCTCTCTTCTAGTTGTGCTTGGAGCTCCTCCTCCTCTCTCATTAATTCTGTGGTTATGGATCTAGAAATGAATGTTTTTTGGATCTCCACCAGCCTGCTTTCTATGCTCCGTATGCTTTGAAATATATTTCCAAAGATTTTTTTGTTCCATTGTTTCAGCATCTGCTTGAAGTTTTTAAGGCGCTGCTGGAATTTATACATGCTGGAACCATGGTCTATTTCCACCTGCGCCCACCAGGATTTGGCTAGCTACTGAAAATATGGATGCAATAGCCAGAATTTCGCGAAGCGAAAAGGCTTATACTTGGGTAGCTCTCCTGTGTCTAGCTGTAGAGTAAGAGGCCAATGGTTTGAACCTGCTTTTGGTAGAATGAGGCTTTCCAGATAAGAGCCTATTTCCATTATTTCCTCGGTGACCAGGAAGCGATCCAATCGACATGCAATGTGTTGATTGCCTGATCTACGATTGGACTAGGTGAAGGTACCATTGCTATTTTCTATATCTACTAATTTTAGATGATCAATGAGAGTTTTAAACTTACCACTGTCTTGCTCTAATTTTTTGGTGCCTTCTGTTTTCTCCTCTAGCGTCAAGATCATGTTGAAGTCGCCTCCTAAGATCCAGTTTTGAGTTGTTGCCAGGGTCTTGATTAGTTCAAGCCACTCCATAAATTTGTCTTTGTCCTGGTGGTTGTGAGGCCCATAGACATTAGTGATGGCGCCTTCCTGATTCGAGCCGATGACCTCGAAGTGAGCCGTTATTGTGCCTATCATTGAAAAGGGTTTGTTGATAATGATGTTGGACGGGTTCCATAAGATAGCAAGGTTGCCTGAGGCGCCTGTGGAGTCTATTGTTATGGAATTGCATTCTCGCCATATGCACTGAAAGATGGTTTCAACCTCTACTCCCCCGCATTTGGTTTCCTGTAAAAGTAGAATATTTGGCTTTTCTGCCTTGATGCAGTCTCGGAGGATCCTTTGCTTGGATCTACCATTGAGTCCTCTAATGTTCCAGGTGATAATCTTCATCATTAAGAGGGTGGTGTTGTGTGGAGGTATCCCTCCAAAATCTTGTGAATCTAACCTGAATTTATCATGAGGTTGCCCGCTTCCTTGATCAATTGGTGCACGGTTTTTCACCCTCTTCGTTTATTCTCTCGAAGGACTCTCTTCAAGCCAGAGCTCGAGTCCATTGCTATACCCAGGCATGTTGTGGATCTTGCTGAGGAATTGATAAATACTTTATGTACCTTATGCAATTGTTCTTTAGGGAGGGTCTGCAGGTCCTTTTGATTTAGGGCTTCCTCAAGCTTTTCTAGATCTATTCCTACTAGATCTCAGTCGTCCAGCATCATTGGGGTGTCCCCATCCCCATCTCCTCTTTCTTCTGTGTAGGTTTCACAACCTTGGGGAGAGGGGGTATGATTTGGGGCATCTTTTGGAGGCTGTTGCGAATCCTTGTGTGGGTCCTGAATTTCCTCATCTTCTGGCAACTGATTCAGAATCTCATAAGAGTTTTTGGTTGTGATTTTTTGTCTGGAGTCCGGGATCTGCTTTCTTGGTGGGTTTCTCTTTTTTGATGCGACCATGGTGAAGCCATCCTTTTGTGCGGTGTCATTTGCTCTGGTGGCTTGTTTAATAAGAGGGCAGTCTTGATAGAGGTGGCCATGCTCATGGCATCTCCTGCATCTAAAGGGAATGTGCTCGTAGTCTAGAGTTTGTTGCCAGTCCTCATCCTGGTATTCAAGGGTCACCGTTCCAGGGAATGCCTTGGAGATGTTCATGTAGACACAAATCCTGGCATATGAGGTATATTTTCGTTGTCTTGTGGCCTCTAAAGCTTTGACATATTGCCCTAGGGTGTTCCCTATTTCCCATTAGAATCTCCTCCAGCCAGAACTCTTGCGGAAAGGAGTATAGGCGTATCCATACAGGGGCCATGGTGAAGTCTTCTTTATCTGGGGTAAATCTTTCAGTCCAGAAGTGTAAGAACAACCCTGCTGAGTTGTAGAAGTACGACCCATTTTCAAATATCCTGTCCTTGTCCTCTAGATTGTATAGAATGATTGTAAAGAAGCCTTTGGAGCTGAGTTGGACCTCATAGTCCCCTTTGGGATTCCACCAGTGCTTGATCCATTTGTTGAGGTCTCTCTATGCTGGCCAAAGTCCCAGGAACTTGCCGATAAGGGCATGCTCTCTCATGAATTGTGTGTGCTCTCCTACCCTAGTTGAGATGATAAGGTATCGCGGCCGTTTCTCCATTTTTGGAATGCATTTGCCCGACTCCCATCCCCATGGTGGCTTTGGTTGGGAGGTTCCGTCTTCTATCTCCATTTCCTTTCTAAGGCCTTGTTCCCTGGCCAAGAGCTGCTCACGTACCTGCAGTGGCGGCTCGAAAGTGGGGCGCTTCACTTTGGTTCCTGATCAGTCATTGGCGGTGACATTACAATATGAGGGGGGTTTCCCCCCCTCTTTTGCGCCCATTTCGGCGTATCAGTGGGGGCTGAATGGTCGTGATCGTTGTTGATGAGTCTCTGTGCAGGGGTTCTGCGTCTGATCGACGATAGTCTACACCACGAAGGGATTAGGGTTTCCTCAGGGCGTCGCTCTCTCCATCCCTCGAAAATGGTCTTATTATTAGAAGATTGACAATGATTCCATTAACCGCATACTGATAGAATATTTTATTAATAACGATTTTATTGATATCATGTTATTTCTCTTAAGAATCTTGTTTTTGTCGAAACTACTTCAATTTTTATGGGCCATGATCATTGTGATGTCAAGAAATACGAAAATCTTACTGTCCTTGTGTATGGACAATTCATACCATCTATGAGCATAGAGTACCATTTATATAAGATAAATTGGTAAACAATTATTCATAATAAACACACCTAGTTAAGGTGTTCTAATAAATGCCCTTACCTGCCATATCCAAAAGAAAGGAAATAGAATTGTTTCAAACTTCTATTACCTAAGCCACGATAAGCTCCTATTTTTTATTTTTTCTTGATTCTATTATCTATTTTCTATACTTTTAAATTTAGAGGTAGCTCATAAAATTTTGCCTCGTCGAGGTATGGACTGAAAACTCTAACACATGCATCATTGTGCACCAATAGTAGATTGAGAGGAACATGAAGAAATCAATGTGCATGAAGAGGATAATACTGAGGATCACCTTCTTGCAGATAACTTGGATAACTCTTAGGGGCTATACTTTAATATGTTTCTCTTCAGAAACTTGCTTGTATGGAAACTACTTTAGTTTCTTTGGACCATGATTATTGTGATGTCAAAAAATACAATGATCTTAGTGTCATTGTGTATACACAATTCATATGGTTGCATAAAGTTTTAACATAGTGAAATGAAATATAAGTAAACACATCTAATTAAGACAAATATATAGTGAAAGTTAATTTTTATTGGTGAAACAATGGTGAAAAACAATGTACAAGTAGAATAGCTAAAATGTGAGTGCCTATCTCTAAAAAGAGATGTTTACTACAACCATTCACAAAAATATCATAACAAGAAGATAAAACTACATTTTATAATAATTTTGAACCCTAACAAGAAAAAATCCTAATATGCAAGAACCCTAACCCTAATATGAAGTGAGGGTTGAGTGTGATGTTGCACTGTAAAAAAGGGAAGCCTTGCTATGACAATAAATTTTTGCTTATTGCTCCATCTTAGGTCTTCTTTAGCTTGTTGGAAAGATAATTTGTGGATTTTCAGTCTCATTTAGATGATTTTCCTTAGGCATCAAACATTTCAAAAAATGCACAAGAAGACCTTGAAAAATAAGATGGAAGTTCAAGACCCAAAAATGATGAAAGCTATCAATATTAGAACCAATTATGAGATAACCCTAGAGAAATATTAGGACCAATTAAGAGAAATAATACCATGTTTAATTGATTGTTGACCTCCTTCTCCTCGCACACAGGTTTCAAATGGCGTTCCCTCCTCGCTTCCCTAAACCTCCTTCTCCTTCTCCTTGTGCGTAGATCGACCTCCTTCTCCTCCTCAATGTGCCCTCCTCTTTGATGCAAGAGCATCGTACGCAAGCCAACAAAACAAGCACAAAGGCAAGGACAATTGGAAGTGCACCAACACACATTTTGAAAGTGTTTTGAATTTGAATGAAGAAAGAATTAATGAAATAACTAGGAGAGAGTATTCACATTTATGTTTTGGAGATTGTAAATAGATTTTGAGCATTGCTCTCATCTGTCGGGTTTAGAGGCATTTAAGTGTATTGAATGTAAATTAGCTATAGCTTTTAATTTTGATATGATAGTTAAAGTTGTAGGAGGGAAAACAGAATAATAGACACCCTCATTTGTATCATTGTGAAAAAAGGGAGGAGCATTGTATCAATTATGTAAGTTGTTGAGTAGCGGAGAGCTATAGAAAGCAAGAACATAGAGAAGAACCCATGTACAAGAACACTTGAGTTAATATATGAAAGCTTTGACTCAATTTCATGGTGTTATCATGCTTACTGTTTACATCTGTTGAATGGTATGTTTACAGTCGTTTTGTTTCTCTGTTATGCATTTATTTCAATGCTATGTGTATGCTTGTGATTTCATGGTGAATATATGAAGTCTGTGAGAGAAGGAGTATAAGTTTCAATTGTTTCTCTTCCTGAGAAATTCCTTCAAGGAGTGCAGTGAATGTCTGCAATGAGTGCGTGATAGGGTTCTCAGTTTTATCTCAGAAAGATCAGGAGAGATATCGTCGTTCTCATACCAACATAAGTGCAAGGTTAGCCCAGAGCCATGCAAGGTGTACTTAGGCTGGTTAAGGCATTGAATTTTATCCATCAAGGAGGAGGATTGAAGGAATTTTGTTGCAAGAAGTGCATAGAGTCGAAGGGGCAAATAACCAGAGGTTGTTTGTAAATGCCGCAAGGAGTGCTTGCAGGAAATCTTTTGGAGACCCTTGAGTCGCAAGTGAAAGCTTAGAAGGGATAGAACCTTTTAAGTGTTCAATGGGAGATGAAGGTCGAGGTTACCCGTAAGAAGTAAAGCTCAAAAGGGTTGATGTTGGAGTATTTGGCGAAGGAGTGTTGAAGATGGAAAGGACAGTGGAAACGCTTCCAGGAGAAGTGTTGATCTGCCATGGGCCGCTAGATCTAGTTAACCAGCAAGGAAGATAAGGCTGGGAGTTATTCCTCACTCACAAGCTCAAGAGGAGTAGTGGCCGTTGGATTGGGATCAACAGGAGCCATTGATTTTGTCCTTGAACTTTGTCATTTCATAGTTTGAGCATCAGAGAAGGCTGTGACTCGGAGTCGAGAGTTGTGAACTCCCAATTCACAAAATCTCGATAGAATTAGGACCATCAGATCACGGGAATGATCAGATTCGTTGATCTGTGGTGAGGGGTTATCGCAGTTTCAGAAGTCGGTGAAAGGATTTGTTTCATTTCCAATTGTCGATAAGCGAAATTCTGAGGCACCGAAAAGTTGGGCCCTAGTTCATAGTTGGAGGTCACATCAGGGAAAAGTCAAAGGGAGGAGTCAGATATCTGTTAGCCCTTTTGGGTTTCGGATATTGTCGAGTTGGGGGGCTCACATATGGAATTGCAAAGTCATGAAACCCGAAGTATCCTTTCGAGTGAGGGTTGTGGTCATATCAACGATCACGTGGGTCAGAGTTGGTGCTTTTTGCTTGCTCACACAGACATAACTCATAAGGACTTGTGGATACACACTAGTGTGTGGGAGATTTTTTGTAGGGAAATCAAAGAGTCAATCAGACTCAAGGAGAAGATTAAGAAATATCCTAAGACCGGGAGGTCATGCGAAACCTACTGAGGTAGGGGTGTTGCATCAAAGTGGTATCAGAGCCTACAATAATATTTTTCTGTAGGTGAAGAGGAGATAGAAGGCAAGTCGTGATTCGAATTCTGCGAGGAATAGTTTTGAACAATGCCGCCAAGAAGACACCAAGAGTGAGCAATGCCCTATCCAACCGTGGAAAGGGAGATGAGAGAACTCCTTGCTCGACTAGATGCTATGGAGACAACACAGAGACAAACAATTGATGCTGGAGATGTTAGTGAGGCTGAAAGAAGGAATGAGGCTGGAAATGAAGAAGAAGTTGTAGTCGAAGATGCTGCAGAAGGATGTCTATTCAAAGCTATTGTGAGGATAGGTTCCAAAGAAAATATGGACATTCCGATGTATGAAGGTAACTTAGACATTGAGGAGCTTCTAGATTGGTTTAGAGCTCTAGACAAATACTTCGACTATGAGGATGTCGAGGAAGACAAGAAGGTCAAACATGCTGTCACTAGACTTAAAGGGCATGCAACACCGTGGTGGGATGAACTGCAGGCTGACAAACATTGCAAAGGCAAGCAAAGAATCAAAATATGGGATAGGATGGTTGCCAAAATGAAAGACAATTTTATACCCATCAATCTGTTTCGAAGAATGCAGAATTTGAGACAGAAGATGATGACAGTGAAGGAGTACACTAAAGAGTTCTGCAGATTGAACATCAGAGTTGGTCATCACAAGAGTGCTGATGAAAAGGTCACCAGATGTCTGAATGGCTTGAGATATGAGCTTCAGGATGAAATAAGCATGCTAGCCATCAAGAATGTGGAAGATGCTTATCAAATGGCTTCGATGGCAGAAGAGAAATTGGCCCAAAAGCAAGGTCAAAGAGGCTAAGGAAGAATTTAGAGTAGAGGCAAATCAGTTGCCCAGGATAGAGTACAAAAACCTAAGGAGGAAGAGAAGAAACCTCATACTCACCTTGAAAGAGGAGGAATCTCACAGGGGAGACAGTATGCCAACAGGAACACTTTTTCGCGAGCTAGAGGAAGAGGAAGAGGCAGAGGAGGTGAGATAAAATGTTTTGTTTGTGGATAGACCAGACACAAATCCTTTGAATGTCCTTATAGGAAAAAGGATGGAGGTGAAGCTCGCATTTTTGAAGCCCAAAGGCGAAGTGTTGAGGCAGAAGATGCAGAAGGTGGAAGATCACTCATGATGAAGAAAATTCTCTTAAAGCCAGAGAAAGAGATGGGGAATCCAGTCCAGACGAACAGTTTATTCAGAACTACTTGCAAGACCAAAGACAGAGTATGCAAGGCAATAGTGGATAGTGGAAGCACAAATAATCTAGTATCCACAGAAATGGTGGAGAAGCTGGAACTGGAGACTGTTGCACATCCGAGCCCATACAAAGTCTCATGGTTAGAAAAAGGACATCAGGTAACTGTAACTAAACAATGTTTAGTTACATTTAAAATAGGGGGATATAAACATGAAATTTTATGTGATGTTACTCCCATGGATGTCTGTCATCTTTTGATGGGGAGACCATGGCAATATGACATAAATGTTGTTCATGATGGGAGAAAGAACACATACACCTTGGAGAAGAATGGTAGGATGCATATGTTGTTGCCAATCAAAGACAAGGAGGTGAAACTAGAAGTGAGCAATACTATACTTCTCATGAGTGGGAAGGAGATTCTTGAGGAAGTCAAGAAATATGAGGAAATGCAGTTTGTTGTGGTAAGAAAACCTAGAGTCATCTTGACTAGTAATAAGATAGATGATCTACCTGAGGAAATTCAGGGACTGCTGGAAGAGTTTACTGATATCGTAGTGGACGAATTACCTTGTACATTTTCGTCCATCAGGAGTATAAGCCATCAAATTGATCTTATACCTGGAGCGAGTTTACCAAACAAAGCAGTGTACAGATTGACATCGCAGGAGAACGAAGAGGTTAAGAGACAAGTCCAGGATTTGATGGACAAAGGGTTGGTTCAAGAAAGCTTGATTCCAAGCACTGTACCTAGAGTGTTCAGTCTGAAGAAGGATGGTGGCTGGAGAATGTGTACAGATTCAAGGGACATAAACAAAATCACGATCAAGTATAGATTTTCTTTACCTAGGATGGATGACTTGATGGATTTCTTGAGTGGAGCAAAGTTTTTTTCAAAAATTGATTTGAAAAGTGGATATCATCAGATTAGAATGAGGTAAGGTGATGAATGGAAGACATCATTCAAAACAAATGAAGGGTTGTATGAATGGCTTGTCATGCCGTTTGGTTTGATGAACGCGCCAAGTACTTTTATGAGATTGATGAACAAAATCTTGAAAGATTTCATTGTGAAGTTTGTAATTGTATATCTCGATGATATATTGATATTTAGTAAGAATGAAGAGGAACATCTAAAGCATTTCGCTGCAGTGATGACAAGGTTACAGCAAGAGAAGTTGCTAATAAATTTGAAGAAGTTGTCTTTCATGAAGACAAAACACATTTATTTGGGTTTTGTAATCTCTTCGAACGAGTTGAAGATGGATCCTGAGAAGGTAAGAGCAATCAGAGATTGGCCATCACCAAAGAGTATCTTTGAAGTCAGAAGATTCCATGGATTGACTAGTTTTTACAGAAAATTCATTAGGAATTTTAGCAAGATATGTGCACCAATGATGGACATGGTCAAGAAAAGACACAAATATTTTCATTGGACAGAGGAAGCGGAGGAAAGTTTCAAGTTGCTGAAAGAGAGGATAATTGGACAGCCAATTCTGGTTCTACTAGATTTCAACAAGACATTTCAAGTGAGATGTGACACAAGTGGATTTGCAATTGGAGTGGTCTTAAGCCAAGACAACAAGCCGATTTCATACTTTAGTGAGAAGCTGAATGAGACAAAGATGAAATATTCAATGTATGACAAGGATTTTTATGCAGTCATACATGCATGGAAAAAATGGAGACATTAATGGGTTCCAAAATATTTTGTGTTGTATAGTGATAACCATGCTTTAAACTTCATAACTCGACAGGAGAAGTTGAACCCGAAGCATGCAAAATGGGTTGAATATATGCAGAACTTTACTTTTGTTATAAAGCATATTTCTGGAACTACTAACAAAGTTGTTGATGCTTTGAGCAGGAAATGTTTGATTCTGCAGGAGTTCAGAGTAAACACCTTAGGTTTTGACAATCTCAAGGAGATGTACAGAGAGGATGCAAATTTTAAAGAAGCTTATGAAGCATGTGAGAATCTAGTTCTCAGAGACAGAAGCCAATGGACTGAATACTTGATCCAGGATGGAATGTTATTCAGGGGAAACTAATTGTGTATACCAAAATTCTCTATGAGAGAGAACCTCTTGAAAGAAAAAACAAAGTGGAGGATTGGCTGGACATTTTGTCCATGAAAAAATGTTCACACAATTGAATAACTCATATTGTTGGCTAGGGATGAGAACAGATGTCAAGAAATTTGTGAACAGGTGTAGAATTTGTCAACACACAAAAGGGAAAAGACAGAATATAGGGTTGTATCAGCCATTGCCAGTACCAGAGAGGCCATGGGATGCGGTAAGCATGGATTTTGTGTTAGGACTGCCAAGGACACAAAGAGGGTGTGACTCAATCTTTGTGGTAGTTGATAGATTTTCTAAAATGGCACATTTCATACCATGTCAGAAAACCAGTGACACAATGCATGCTGCTAATCTATTTTTCAAAGAAGTTGTTAGACTTCACGACTTACCCAAGAGTATTGTATCAGACAGGGATACCAAATTTGTTGGTCATTTCTGGAGGACCCTATGGAAAAAGCTGGGGAATAATTTATCTTTTAGCTCAGCATATCATCCTCAGACAGATGGACAGACTGAGGTAGTAAACCAAAGTTTGGGATATTTGTTGAGGAGTTTGGTAGCTAAACATCACAGTCAGTGGGATCAGATTCTGTCGCAAGAAGAATTTTTGTATAACGACTCACCAAACCAGAGTACAGAACAGATCCCATTCCATAGTATGTATGGAATGCAGCTGAGGGGAGTATCTGAGTTGAGGGACTTGGAGCAGAGTGAATTCAGGAGTGCTAGCACTGAAGATTTTGCAGCAGGAATGTAGGAGCTCCATAGTAAAGTTAGAGAGTGATTGGGGAATTCCAACCAGGAATACAAGCACAGAGAAGATCAACATCGAAGAGAACTTTAGTTTGAAGTAGGTGATTTGGTTTTAGCACATCTCAGAAAGGAAAGGTTTCCAAGGGGAACATACAATAAGCTGAAGATGAAGAAAATTGGGCTGTGTAAGATCATAAGAAAGTTTGAGGCAAACACTTATGAGATTGAATTACCATATGGGGTAGGAATATCGCCCATATTCAACATAGCAGATCTATACCCTTATAGAACATATTAACCAGATAGATCTGAGGATCAGAAGGATGTTCATTGGGTTAAGCAGATGCCTGTAGCTAAAAATCCGCAGATGGAAAAGATAATTGACCAGAGGATCGGAAAGAAGACCCGGAGAAAGACATACTTTGAATATTTGGTCAAATGGAAGGGACACCCGATTGAAGATGCCAGTTGGGAAAGTGAAGCAAATATCCAAGGACATGGATAGACGGTGTAGGAGCTCATGAACAGGAGTTCATGAATTTTCAATCCAAGGGAGTATGATGCAGGAGCATCGTACGCAAGCCAACAAAGCAAGCGCAAAGGCAAGGACAGCTGGAAGTGCACCAACACGCATTTTTAAAGTGTTTTGAATTTGAATGAAGAAAGCATTAAGGTAATAGCTAGGAGAGCATATTCACATTTATGTTTTGGAGATTGTAAATAGATTTTGAACATTGCTCTCATCTATCAGTTTTAGAGGCATTTAAGTGTATTGAATGTAAAGTAGATGTAGCTTTTAATTTTGATATGATAGTTAGAGCTGTAGGAGGGAAAATGGAATAATAGACATCCTCGTTTGTATCATTGTGAAAAAAGGGAGGAGCATTGTATCAATTCTGTAAGTTGTTGAGCTGTAGTGGAGAGCTGTAGAAAGCAAGAACATAGAGAAGAACCCATGTACATGAACACTTGAGTTAATATATGAAAGCATTGACTCAATTTCATGGTGTTATCATGCTTACTGTTTACATCTGTTGAATGGTATGTTTACAGTCGTTTTGTTTCTCTGTTATACATTTATTTCAATGCTACATGTATGCTTATGATTTCATGGTGAATATATGAAGTTTGTGAGAGAAGGAGTATAAGTTTCAATTGTTTCTCTTCCTGAGAAATTCCTACAAGGAGTGTAGTGAATGTCCATAAGGAGTGCATGACAGGGTTCTGAGTTTTATCTCAAAAAGATCAGGAGAGATATCGTCGTTCTCATACCAGCAGAAGTGCAAGTTTAGCCAAGAGTTGTGCAAGGTGTGCGTAGGTTGGTTAAGGCATTGAATTTTATCCATCAAGGAGGAGGATTGAAGGAATTTTGGTTAAAGAAGTGCATAGAGTCGAAGGGCCAAAGAACTAGGGGTTGTTTGTAAATGTCGCAAGGAGTGCGTGTAGAAAATCTTTTGGAGACCCTTGAGTCACAAGTGAAATCTCATAAGGGATAGAACCTTTGAAGTGTTCAAAGGGAGATGAAGGTCGAGGTCACCCGTAAGAAGCAAATCTCAAAAGGGTTGACACCAAAGTGTTTGGCGAAGGAGTGTTGAAGATGGAAAGGATAGTGGAAATGCTTCCAGGAGAAGTGTCGATCTGCCGTGGCCTGTTGGATCTATTTAACCAACAAGGAAGATAAGGCTAAGAGTTATTCCACACTCATAATCTTAGGAGGAGTAGTGGCTGTTGGAATGGGATCAACAGGAGTCGTTGATTTTGTCCTTGAAATTCATCGTTTCGGAGTTTGGGCATCAGAGAAGGCTACGACTCGGAGTCGAGAGTCGTGAACTCCCGATTCACGAAATCCCGATAGAATCAAGACTGTCAGATTGAGGGAACAATTAGAGCCGTTGATCTGTGGTGAGGGGTTATCGCAGTTTCAGAAGTCAGTGAAAGGAGTCATTGAATTTCCAATCGTCGATAAGCAAAATCTCAAGGCGTCGAAAAGTTGGGCCCCAGTTCATAGTTGGAGGTCACATTAGGGAAAATTAAAAGGGAGGAGTCAGAGATACGTTATCCCTTTCAGGTTTCGGAGATTTTCAAGTCAGGGGGCTCACATATGGAATCGTGAAGTCGCAATATCAACGATCACATGGGTGAGAGTTAGCGCTTTATGCTTGCTTTCACAGACGTAACTCATAAGGACCTGTGGATACACACTAGCATGTGGGAGATTTTCTGCGGGGAAATCGAAGAGTCAATCAGACTCAAGGAGAATATTAAGAATGATCCTAAGACCGGAAGGTCACGCAGAACCTACTGAGGTAGGGTTGTTGCATCACTCTCTGCCCTCGACCTCCTTCTCCATCTCCTTAACCTCCTTCTTCTTCTCCTTCTCCTCACGTTCCCTCCTCTTTTCCCTCAAACTCCCTCTCCTTATCCTCCTCTGCGTGCCATCCTCTCTGCCCTGACCCCCTTCTCCTCCTCTTCATGCAACCTACCTCCTTTGCATGCCCTCACCTCCTCTCCTTCTCCTCTGCGTGCCCTAACCTCCTCTCCTTCTCATCTGCATTTCGTCCTTCTCCTCTGCGTGCCCTAACCTCCTCTCCTTCTCATCTGCATTTCGTCCTTCTCCTCTGCGTGCCCTAACCTCCTCTGCGTGACCTAACCTCCCCTCCTTCTCCTTTACATGCCCTCCTTCTCCTCTATGTGACTTGCTCTCTACTCTCACTTCAATCAACTTTGGCTCCAGCTAGCTCACGTGAGAGTTCAATGATTGGTGATGAACCTTCAAAAAGATTGACCTAATACATAATTGTTAAAAGAAAATTTAGATCCAAAATAAATATACTTTTCACCCTCAATGATGTGAATGTTGCTTCAAGTGATTTTAGGATTGGTGGTTCTTTTGCACCAATATGAATAGTTTGGGAAGAAAGGGAGAAGGCGGTTTCAACTCTTACTACTATTGAAAATCACAAAACAAAATAAACAAAGGACCAAACCTACGTTTGACAAACCACAAAAACTACCTGCAAGGCAAAGGCATGGGTTTATGGTGGATAGTGCTACAAACATGGTGGTTTCCACAAGTTGTGACAACAAATGGGTCACTAGTAGGGCTATTGCAATGGTAAGGAAGAACATGAGAGTTATTGAAAAGAATCAACTATGGTTTTAAAAAGTACCTATATCTACACCATATGAAATTTGTGAGCAATGGGCAATTAGGTTGGGGTTTGTCATGCAATTTACAAAAGTTGAACAACCTATTTTAAGAAAGGGTGAACTTTCAATTCAAGGCTAGGAATGACCAGGCCCACATCAAGTGAAGGAAGAAAATTAAGGAGGTACATGTTTTGTCCCATTCCATGTCAACAATAACGCATCCATTCACTGGGAACACTAAAACTCGACAAATCGATGACTCCACTAAATTAGGGTTTATGGTTTACATGATGAATTGATGATGGAAGAAAGTGGGTGTGTGAGTCAAATTTGAGTCCATAAACCCTCCCATATCATTAAGGCATGTGAATAGTCTATCCATGTCAAATTTCAATGCATACAGAAACAGTTTGAAAACATTTCAACGTTGGCCCCATTCACAGGTCATTGTTGCCCGTGTCTAGTCCTAGTACAATTTCCTTGTAAAATTTGTATAAGATATTTGGAGAATGATAATTTTGAAGGTGCTAGGCCTATTCCTACACACCATGTCTAGATCACCTCTCATTGATAGTCTGTGTATTGATCCCTTTTAATTTTGGGTTGTTAGTATTTTCAATTGCAGTCACCCTTCAATCTAGTCAAAGTTCAATTAATGTCTCTTGTTACTGTAGGGTTAGAAAGCCTCATGATCCCAATGCCCTTATGCCTCCAACCTTGTGATCTAATGATCATTGGGTGACAACTGTCATGAAGGGTGACGACTAAGACTAGGGGAAACTTTCAATTCAAGG
>SNQJ01S0100576.1:0-18882 GCA_010110895.2 Picea sitchensis | reverse complement strand
AGTGAATTTAATTGACTTATAGCTCAAAATACTCAAAATCATGGAAATCGTCGGAATGTAATGAAACCAAAGCCAACCTGTGTGGAATGGATCCTAATGATGAAATGGGATGAACGATGCAAGCTGGACCCCGAAATGCCTCTCAATAATCCCTGTACTCGCTATAACATCCATCTGGCTACTCTGGTCATCATAAACCTCTGCAATGTAATGATGTCCCAAAGTGGGGACATTAGAAACCATTTGCAGGTGTTTTCACAAAATCAAATAAATTGGCAAGGAGTGAAGAAGAGGTAGAACTTGAGGAATTGAAAGATAAAGATTCCTAAGGGTGTTATCTTTTTTGAGAAAGTCTTTGACATGCATGATATGTATAAAAAGAAAAAGGAAGTAAGGAAGCCAAAAGGTAGTATTGAGATAAACAATGGATGGGTAGAAAGTCCTAAGCTCATTTAGATTGGAAAGAATACTTCAGCTGAATAAGGGAGAGAAATGGAGAACCTTATCTGGGAGTACAAAGACGTCTTTGCTTGGATGTATGCTGATCCTAAAGCTTATAAAGGGGACATCATTTAGCATACGATGCCTCTAAAAGGAGTGAAGCCATTCAAACAAAAGCAAAGACATATAAATCCTAAGTTGGCTCCTCTCATTCAAAAGGAGCTTCAAAAGATGTTGATTGCTTAGATCATTACTTGCATGAGACATTCATCCTAGGTGGCAAATTTGGTGGCTGTGAGAAAAAATAACGTTGAGTTCAGGTTGCGTGTTCAGGAGGCTTCCCTGGTAACCTCAAGGGATCAAATAGCAAGATTCTTTGAGCCTACAACCCCCTATCTTGGTCACTTGATGGTTAGGTCTAGGTCTAGGAGAGGAAATGAAAAGTAACGAGGTGAATGTTTCACTTGTATGAGACAATAAACAATTTGAAGTATAATATAGATAATTACCAAGTTATAAAGCTCAAGGATGATCTCTTAGACACACACTAGATGATCAATAAATGCATTGGTTGTTGCAAATTGTAGCAGTAATGTAACGTCCCTCAGCCTAGCTGAGGAACATTACGGTGTAGAATACTCATAAAAATGAAATTTCTGCTATCTAATTAATTTCATGTAGCTTCCATTTACAAATTACACACAGATTTAATTGTTGTTTGTTATTATTAATTACATGTATCTAAAAAATTCTAAATTAGACATGAAATGCAACTAAGTAACTTAACACAACAACATATAATCTTTCTCATATAGAGTTCATGCACAACAATTTAAACACATAAATTAACACAGTAACAAGATAGAACACTTATTTTTATAGTAGTTGTGCAACCAACTACTCGGGACGGATGTTCCACCCAACCATAGACTTGTTGTTCCAAATCTCAATAGGAAGTCACCCTCGAGCTGGGGCTAGCAATCCACAAAAGAGAGCGGTCTCTCATTGTCCACTCACAACTCAGAATTCCCACAACCCACTGTTATTCTCCTACAACTATCCCGATTTTCCACCAACTTTCTTCCTCTTGATTTGCCCAATCCAAGGTATGTACCTCTTCACTGATCTCAGTTCCTCGGGTGTCCCATTCGTTTATCAGGGTCTTTTTGGCGGAGGTAACAAGGAATCTCTTAGTTGGGAACTCAAGGGAACTTGCTGCCAGGAAAACTACCAACAAACAACAACAAACACTTGCTGTTACAGTGCAACTCAGACAAGAGTTCACTCTTCAGGCTTTGTTATCGCACAGTTTGTACTTGGAAGTAAGGGATAGGTGAAAGAAAGACAAATTGGCGAAACTGAGACTATCCTACCACTGTCACCTTGATAGGATAGCTCTTTCTATTTAGGGTGGTAGGCCCAGGGGAGACGTCCCCGATGACTTGGGGTTTTGAGAAGGCAAAGGCTTATGGCTAAGTAAAAGTTTCCCCCCTCACAAGTCACCACCGATCTAATCAACCAATAATGATAAAGATAACCAGAAGTGTACCTGCCCGGAACAAAGCAACAAGAAAACTATATATGTGCAAGATCACTTGCTGGTTAGTACTTCATATAATCAAGGACTTTATGATATAAAGCAATTGGCTAATAATATTGATGAAGCAAATCAATGATGTACAATAACAATGATTACAATATATCACTTCACAATAAATGCTAAAGAAACTTCACAATGAGCAATAATGATTTATCATCAATGTCAAATACCAACATTCATTTGAGGCAACGACTAGCCAATCTTTCAATTGCTCATTAAAGGATTAAAATGCTGCAAAGTGTAACTATAAATCAAATGTGTAATGGCAACAATAGGGTTAGTAAATTAGTCTAGGCTAGGGTTAGAAGATGTTAATAATTGTTCAAGAGTATTTGGAAGTTGTGATCAAGGTACTCAAACATAGAATGTCTTAGATCAATGCATTATTAGGGAAAATGGAGTCAAACTAGCTGCAAAAGTTGAAGGGCCGAAATGATAATGATAGGGCTAAAAACAAGAGGGATATGATGGTTGAAGTGTTGCTAAGGCAAGGCTTCAACCTATCAACCCTAGGGGAAGACGACTCACTAAGGTGTAGTAGACCTAGGCCTTAGTGCGTCTTCCTCCTTTAGCTCAAAGGGTAAAGTAAAAACGACTAGCTTGAAGAGTGAATAGTAGAGTGTTGCTATGGCAAGGCTCTAACATTTATCTTCAGCAAATAAAATGGATCTTAGCATAACTTAGTAGGGACATGAAACAAGGACACCAACATGTGCTCATTCCCTAGGGTTTAATCTAGCAAATTTCATCAAATGCAAGTAAAAGATACCATAATCATTCAAATAAAAGAAGGATTGCAGAAATTCACTTACATTCACCAAGTATCATCAATGCCAAACCCTAGTTGTAAACCTTCCACCAAGAAAAATGCCAAAAATATCCAAGAAAAACCTCCTTCAACAAGTGTGCACTAGTAATTTCAGCCAAAAATCCTAAGGGGTTCGAAAATTTCAGACCTCACACAAGTGTGAGTCAAAGATGATGAAAATAAGAGAGTTTTAGCTCACTATTTGTGCACTAGCAATGGCCTTAATTTAATTTTAGGTCACAAAAGGCCGACAAGGCTAAAAATACATAATAATACTGTTTTACATTAAATGTCATAATTTAAAACCCTAATCAAGCAAAAGTGAGGACGTCATGCCCTTTTAGGGTGACGTTAGCCCTTTTTAGGGCAACGTGGGCCTCCTGGAGAAAAACATTAGCCCTCCTTGGGCCTCTGGAAGCTGCCACACGTGCCAAACATGCCACAACTGCCTCCCAAAACTCCCATATCATTGGATGACGTCATAAGATGTCATGGGTGACGTCATGGGCCTTCCAAGGCCAACGTCCCAGTGGAGAGGGCACAACCCCCCTGGGTAAGGCTTTGCCAGGCTGCCTCTGGTGGAACATCCTGCTCTTCTCCGGTGCAAACCCTCTGATCTGTCTCTGCCCCCTGCTGGGGTCTCAACATCCATCTGATGGGCTTCCAGCCCCATGGAGGTCCGAACTAATCATCTCCCCATGTGTACCTGTCCAATATGATACCTGTCCGTCGAGTATGATCCCGCACATCAACAGATATGCCCTCCATGAGCTCATAAGTCACAGGGATCATAGTAATGTAAATCACATCCAATCATCAATTTTATTAAACATGTGCATAAAACCCCTTTTACTCAGTCAAGTGCTCAAAGACATTGCACAAATCTGCAAGCCAAGTTTGGAGGAAGTGACAGGGTGTCCTATTGGGCTAGTGTTTACTGGATGTGGGATGGTCCCGAGAGAAATCAAATTCAAGTCATGTTAGTGGATGAGGTGGATAAGGGATGTCCTGACAAGGGGTGCAGTGATATCAGGGAAATGCAAGGCTTACCTGTGGGTGCCTTTGTAGAAGGTGAGCTGCACCTGTCCTGGATGCAAATGTTTCCAAGCCCATTCATGCCTTTTATTCTTTATTGCTTTTTCTTTTAAGAAGCTAATCAAGGGATACTGCTCTGGCATGGTGACCAGTGGTGGCAATGTTACCCACAAGTATTTTCACGGAAATGAGAAGGCTGGCTCGTGATGAGACCTCCTTTCTCTTGGCTATGCCACCAAGAGCCACTACCCTAGCGTTGTAACTAGCTGCTAGTAGTGTCATACCGCTAGATGCCCATGGACCTAATAGGTTGGCTCGTGATGAGACCCCCTATCCTCTGACTAGGTCTTGTTTTATTATCTTTTATGGGTCCCCCTGTTTCTTGCTGAGAAGCCTTTTATTGCTCTCTCGGGGATCCCTGGGTGAAGCATCTCGAGGTTTTATTTTTAAGTTTTTATCTTTTGCCAGCTGCTTTTACCCTCTGGGCCTTTAGCCCTTTCTTCCCACAAGGTAAGGTGCAACCCTTAAATAATTGGCCAACCCAATGCCCAGACCAGTGTAATGGGATGGATGAGCGGGAGTAAGATGGAAAAGTGGTAGGCATGATGGGAGTGGGCGATGACTTTTCATGAACTCCCCCCAGTGGCTTCTCAAAACCTATGGGCACAAGCTTACTAGGGCATCTTGTCATTCCCCCCAGACATGGTCAAGTGGATAAGTATAAGATCCAAGCACTCGTTAGAAACAAAAAGAACTAAATGCACATATTCAAAGGTTTTGAGGATCAAAGTGACACATACCATGATACCCGGACTCATTACCTCATGGAGAAAGATCCATCATTGCTACAGGACTAGGCCGAGGTGATGGATGCTGCTGCTGCCGACAAGGTGGGGGCGCTGAAGAAAAGAGAAGATGGACCCTCCAGGGCCATGCTCAAGTCGATCTGGCTCTCGGTACTCCATGTCTAGGACCTGTGGGTCTTGAGACATAATCTCCTTAGTTATTCCTAAAATGGGGGATAACAGGCCTGACAACTTAGCTCCTCAATCTTCAGCTCCAAAACGCTCCAGCAGGCTCTAGAATTCGCCCTCCATGGTTGTTCTAGCTCCAAGCTCTTTTTTTTTTCTCTCTACTGCCCCCCTCATGCAAAAACATTGACCCCCTAAAATTGGTGTTCCACCCATACGAATTTCCTCCCTTTGGCTTGCCTTTTTTGACTCACATTTCCCCAAGCCGATTGTACTCAACCCCCATGTGCCCAATTACTATGGGATGTGACTTTTCACACCCCACCCTCTTACATGTATTCAATGATTGGCTTTGGGAACACTCATTCAGAATTAGAAGGTTCATATACCAATAGAAAATTTTGAAAAATGGGTTGAATTAATATAAATGGGTAATTTCCCCCTTGGACCCCCTCTTAGGCATTCTCTTAGACCCTCCCCTCTCTTGTGGATTAATTCCCTTTTTCCCCATTGACTATAGCCTACGGGAATCACTTAGACTATTCCGTCAATCTCCCGGAGAGCTAATTTGGAAAGAGACATTACACACAATTCTTAATGAGGTATGCCCCTAATAATTAATGATAATGTTTAATTCTTAAAGTAAAAGCTTAAATTTTTAAAATTACCATTAGTTGTTTTAAGATGTTTGAGAGTGGTTCCAACCTCATTGGACTTCATATGGAGAAAATAGAATTTTAGATCACATTCAAAATTCAACAGACTTAACAGTTTTTAAGATTTCAGGATTGGTAGGATTGCAATGTTTCCACTTGATTCTATCATGTATGAGGGTATGGAACTGACATTTAATGAAGAGCAGCAAGCCCTCTATGTACCTTGATGTTGGTGGCATTGATTGTTGAACTTCTCTGTCATGACCCTAGTGAAAATGTACCCTTCACTCAAGCAAATCATTAATAAGGCATATTAAGCTTTTTCTATCTTATATTAATGCTTAGAGGGTGATATTGATGATGAGGATCTCAATATAGGCAATGATTTTGATGATATGTAGTTATTTGTTGTTGTATGATATTTTTTTTACTCTAAGGCCATTGAGAGCCTCTTTGTTGATGTATTTAGGTTCAGAGATGGATTGCAATTGGTGCTGTTTTGGTTATATGTACCCTTGCTATATACATGATAAACTTTTCATATTTGTATATAATGGTTTGGATTCATATGGATGCACATGAAAATATTTGTTTTTTTTTCAAAATTTGAATATTTTATGTATTTTTTGGTCGACCGGTTTTTTGGTCTGCTTTTTTTTCTAGTTCCGGTTTGGTTCAGATTTTTGGGGTCGACCGGTTCGATGACTGGTCCAGTTCTGATAAAATTGCTGAGAAAACACCTCTGAAATTTGTTTATTTTTTATGTATGCTGTCATATGCACACTTAATGCAGAATTATGCTTAATGATTAGTTCGTCTCCTCACTGGCAGCACTGAAATTTAAGACAGCTCAAGTAATGCATATTTTACTCACCATAAGTGGATAGATCGATGCTATAAACAACCTGACAATTTGACAACTCTGTTTAGTGAAGTATTCATTTGCTAGTTTTATCACTGTACTTTGAAGCCTTAAAAAAAGATCTAAGAGAATTTGACTCAGGACTGAGCTAGACTTTGATTAAAATGCTCTTGATTCGCTAATTTTAGTGGATTGATTATCCTTTCTGAATTGGATTATGAGTTGGCGTCTTTGATCAGCACTTTATTTAGAAAGAAATCAGTCCTAAATCGCTCAGATTGACCTAAATAAAACCGGAATGCCATTTTTCTGTTTCAAGTCTTTCTCAGAACTGGTTATGCGAAATGCATGAAGGTATTATGCTTCAGAAGTTGAAATAATTTGAAGTGCTTGATCTGGATAAACACTTGGTAACGAATTGTGGTAAAAGGCATAATCAAAGAGGAATGTGTTGATGGTTTTCATTACATAATACAAACTCAAATCAAATCCTTTCATACATCGAATCAACAGTGAATAAGTGAAACGACTCACTAGGTAACTTGAATATGTCGTTTGCATATGGATTAATTCATTGATGAAGGATCTGTGGTATCAAGGTTTGATCCACTGCTCAACCAAGGGTTGTTTGCACTCAAAGGGATTCTGAGTATTGCTACAGGTTTCATGAATAACATATGTTGATGAGACTCTAAATGGGAAATTTTTATGAGGATCCCTTTAATGTACCTAAAGCAATCAGATCAATGTTATAGATAACCCTTCGTCTTGCTCATTTGTGCAACATTTCTCATATGATATGATTGCTCATTTGTCATTTTCTGCTGCCAAGACAAATACAGATCCAAATCAAACCTAAGTGCTAATATCAAGGTTTGATCCAGATTAAACGATAAACGGTGTAAACAATTGTTCCCACACACATGATAAATTTTGCTAGTCTGGTAATTGCAATTCTGAGCACTTGACTCATATTACAATTTCTGGTCAAGAAGAGATATTCATATGCACTGATCTTCATGGTTTGGTACTGCTGGTACACTTGCAATTGTCATATATTTTCAAATGCTGAATGTTGATGAATGCCGTCCAAGTATAACTCTGTCCACTCTGAAATTCTGGGATATCCTCTTGCATCATTTGTTTAAATCTTTAGTTCAACATTCTTGATCCACTTCTGAAGCAACAGTTGGCACACTCAATATTTTAATCTGCATGTGCTAAGACTTGAGTATTTAAATGTGGTTGATGTTTCCATTGTTGCATGAGCACACTTTTCTCATTGTGAAGATTTGAAGTTTCATTGAACACTTATTTCAGAACTGTCCCAAGGGTTATCTCTAATAAATTCGTCTCAAGCCCATGTTGTGGATGGCTTATGATTTATTACATTTGATGAATGCATGAATAGAATTTTTTTGGGCAAATTCACCATAATTAACTTCAAATTGTTGTACTCTTTGTTTTGGTTTCTTGCACTTCAACTCATTAGTTAACTTCTCCTCTTGAGTACTTGTCATGATCTATTTGCATGTGTAACAACTCATCATCTACATAAGGCAAACTGATTATTATTGGAAAAATTTCATAAGTCAAGTTGCTAAATTACTCTCACCATGCAACGAACTTAGTCAACTTGATTGATAGGGTTACCCCCTTGACTAGGACACCCCTTTCCGTAGTCTAAAGAGTGGGGCAAGGCCACTGAGGTGACAGTGGGTGGCTTGCCTAGTAGTTGCCCCTAGGCTTTCTCGTTGGGTTAGGAATTTTCCCTTAGGAGAGAGTTTGAGCAGTAACACCACCTACTTACATCTCTCACTGGAGACATCATTTTTGCTGTGTCACATTATTGAATAAGATATCAAGTTTCTTTCCTCTCTCTGCAACTTTTCTGTGTAAGTGTATGTAGTATGTACAATATTTATAAAAGGTATGATGGAAAATGCAAGCTCATAAAGTATGTCCACAAACAAAAATGAGAAATCTAGGAGATGAATTAGTAGCTTTACCTTGCTACTTGAAAACCAAATAGTTAATGCTCTCCATTTCAAATGTTTATAGAGTGAGACATTGGTTTCATAACAATTCCAGTTGTGTCATATATGTGAACTGCCAAGAAGCTGAATTGCTTACTTTGTTTGGGAATATTTAGATACACTACACCGAGATGTCCATAGTTCTGTAGTTGTTTGGAGATAGTCTCTTTTCATGATAGAATTCTGCAAGGTTAGGTTTATGTAATGTTCAGTATAGATCGACATATTTTGGAAAGCATGATAGGTAATGATAGGTGACAGTGGGTAATCCATAAATTTATGAACTATCAATTTGTTAGCTTGTAGCTTTTGGGAAAAAAAGCCATTCAAAGGGTAATATCATGTTGGACAAACCTATGCACGTTAAATAGTTTCAATTTTTTTTGCATTAAATGCTTAGCTTCTAGCTCTTGGGAGCCAAAATATTCAAAAGCGTAATATCATGTTGGATAAACCTATGCACATTAATTTGTTTTATTTCTTGGATGCATCAAATGCTTCATGGATTATTTTGGCAAATATTCAGTTTAAGGCTAGGAAAGAGATGATCGGGAGATGCAATGTAAGGCTTTTCTCTTTTAATTTTTAATGACATGCAATGAATTTCTAAATATAATTCAGGAATTTTCTTTTTCCATTTTTAACCAGGGCGTGCAGTTCCCTCCTCTCAGATAGTAATGGCTCGCTGTGGTATCATTTCCATTCTTTCGGGACTTGGATTGCAACGTATGAACTATTCCCTTTTAGGGTCCAAAAAAGTAAGGAAATTGATCATTGTTCGGGCAATCCTTGGTTTCTTTGCCCTATCAACATATTTCTACAGGTATGCACATCTCATTTCATCTTTTCTTCTTATAGAAGATAGTATTTTTTTCCTGTTTTTTTTTTGTTTCCAAGGAAACCTTGCAGGGAAATCTAAGAGATGCTTCGCCACATTCGTGGATGGCATCCCTAGTAAACCTGTTGGTATATATCAGTGCACCTCACCCAAAGGGATTTGAAGTGGGCACCTGCCGGCATGGAAGTAGCCAAATGCCCAACAACAAAGGCAATAACTCGTTGAGCTAATCCCTTGGGCTATGTTTTTTTCCTGTTACGCCCCAATGTACTTCATTCTTGGTTGTTGTGCTCCTTACACTCTAAAACTATTCTAAAATCTAGTTGAAGCATGTCTTTGAGCACTTCTGTTGTTAGGTTTGAACTTTGCACTTGTAGGATGAGCATGACAAGCAACATCCTGAAGCAGAAAAAATTGAAGTTCTTGTAATAGTACAGTAGGAGTGACTACTTTCAAAACCCATTAGCCAACTTATTTTAGTACAACTTACATGGTTTCCTCTATCTAATTGACACTGTTCAAAAGCCTATCATTCTGTTGTTTTTCCATGTCTTGCATGGTCTAAATCACTTGTCCTAGTGGTATGACCAATTTAAAATTACTTTTATGGCTACTATCATACACTCTTGGATTTCATGTTTTATTTTCAAATTCGAGTCAGTCATTGAATCTGGAATAAATTGCCTATTTCTTTAGGCTAAAATTGTTAAATTAAATATTGGTTTTAATGGTCAATTAAAATTTAGACTTAGGCGATGGCAAGAGTCAGAAGTGACTTTAGGTTAATTTATTGCTTTAGGTCAGATATTTGCTTTTAGGTTATATTTTCCTTTATCCCACATTCATAAAAGTGGTTTGACTCTACTTGATTGTAACCTATATAGAAAACTATTTGCTCTCTTATTTCATTGATTGAATAAAGACGGATAACCTTATTCAAGTTATCTTGGTTTCTGTGTTTGCTCGATTTCCGTTACATGGTATGAGAGCGAGGTTAGAACCCGCGGAGTTTAGGGCGTGAAGACCTAGGAGGCTGCTTGCCAGCAGTGTGGTCGAGAGTCATAGCATGCTTACCTCAGGCGGGTTCATTTGATTTTTAAGTTTTAAAACCAGTTAGATACATTCTTACAGTTGAATTCTTGACTTGAAGATATAGTGTTTTCTGCTAATTTCTGGAATTTAAAAGAGTAGATTTGAGGAGAATTGGTTGATTTAAGGTGCAGTTAATTATTTTGCCATTATTTATTTGCCAAGTTGATTATTTCACGATCATCTATGGCTACATTATTAGCAGCTATCATGTTGGAAGACAACCAAAAGTTCTCTGAGAAGAACTACAATACACAGAAATAGCGCATGTTAGCCATTTTAAATCACCAGAGTGCACATCAGATGTTGTTCTAGGCACAAGTCCTCGTCCCATGGTTACAGGTAAAGACCAAGACAAGTTTGATAGACAAGACATAGAGGCCGTGATGTTGATCAAATTGTCAAGTAGCCGGAATGGGATACTACGAGGTTGAATGGGAAGGCTAGCTGCGTGATAAAGAGCTTGATTCAGAAAGATACTCATGAGATTTCAGATAAGGGTTGAACGTTCTTTTTAAAGAATATGTTGTTCTCGATCAAGGTGAGTGAGGGTGCCTCTCTCCAATAGAACTTACTCAAGATCAAGGATACTAGATAACTATTGTCTTCTATTGGTCATAAGATGGAAGAAGAGGACATGGACACGTTGAAAAGCTTACCACGTTCTTATGAGCACTTCATAGAGACCATGAACATCACCACTACGAGTGTTGACTTGAAGTTTGGAGAGCTATCCAATAAGTTATTCTGTGGACGAAGGGTGGAAGAAAGGTTTTTGGGGCGTGATTGCAGGAATGAGAGAGGGAGTTGAGCGGTGCTGCGATAGAAGCTAAAGCAAGGGAAAATGAATGAGAAACACAATTAGAACCCAATGATAAAGGATGCCACCAAAAGAAGCTTGAAGACCATCACCGCGTAATTCTTGTGGCAAAGGCCCATTTTACATATGAAGAAACCTTGAGGCGGTTGGCCGGTCGAAGCACAACCATAGGGTCTGTTGAGAGGCCATGTCAGCGGAACCTGCAATGAGAGGAAAGGGCTGACCTTCTATGCCTTTATGGGTTGTACACAAGCAAATCAGTCCAAGTCATATGCTTGGTTTGTTGATTCAGGCACATCCGGGCATTCTAAAATCAAAAGATTGGTTCACTGAGTTTACACCTAGTCCATCCAAAGACTTCGTGATCTTAGAGTGTGTGAGAATTATAATATAGTCGGCATTGGGAATGTTTAGATTTCCTTCGGAGGAAAGATACTTATGTTTCTCAACGTCCACTATGTGCCCGGTATGGAGCTTAATCTGCTCTCGGTTAATTGATTATGAGGCCCTCTCCTCACTTGGATGTCAACTTTAGCAATCACAAGTGCTATATCGTTGAAAAGAATACCAAGAAGATCGTTGCTCTTTGTGTGGAGGGCCATGGTCTTTTCAGATTGGTGGATGTTGGGCAGGGCAGAGAGCATGCAATGGTAGCGAAGAGTGCATCAAACATTTTTACTATAGCATCGGTATGGGCACCCTCGGAACACAACACCTCTCTCGGTTGTACGAGGCGGTAGATGGACTTCTAGACATTATTGAAGATTGAGGAGTTCGCGGAGCTTACCGCAGTGAAGCAACATGGCATCATTGATGAAGGACAAGCTTGGAGGGTGCAGAGGGTCCTTGGTGGTTTCGCTCTGGAGCTGATATGCGCTTTGTGGACCAATACGAACCGACATCAATCTGCCAAGTGCAGTGTTTCCTTACATTTGTTGATGATTTGATTGGGAAAATGGGTGTATTTTGAAGTTGAAGTTTGGCGTGTTTAAAGAATTTCAAAACTTTAGAGCATTGAACCGAGAATGAAGTCCCGGTTGTCCTTAGCCACCTCTCTTAGCGTCGATAATGGTGGAGAATTTGCTCAAGAATTCAATAATTTTGGCGCTAGAGCATATGGGATCAAGAGATAATACACCCTATACTCCTAGCGGAATGCGGTGGATTTGAAGAAATGAAACCGCACTATCCACGAGATGTCAGGATGTATGTGCAGAGCGAGGTGTATTTCCTAAGGGTTTTAAAATGATATTCCACATCAATGATATTACTTCTATTGAATAGATCTCCAACTATGGTGGTGAAGCAGAAGACTCCGGTGGAAGCATGGTCTGGAAGAAAGGCCAAAGTAAGTCACTTGAAGGTCTTTGGTTCTACGGCTTACACTTGGATTCCAGTTAGGCAGAACCGTTAAGATTGAAAATTAAAGAAGATGATGCTACGGTACAAGCGACACCCATAAAGCTACAGTTAGATTGATGTGAACCGGTAAAGGTGAGCTTCTTGAGAGATATTTGTTGTTGTTGAGGAGGTTGGACCCTTCCATACTCCTCCCGCATTCGGAGTTACTGAGCAGCCAAAAGTCAATGAAGATTCAGGTGTCAAGCTTAGTAATGGAAGATTGAGCATGATGATGGCGGTCAGGCAGGGGATGGGGTCTCCCTAGGTGATCCAGTTGGCGTTACGATGAAGCCCACGTCATGGTGGCGATACTGACTTGGCAGCCAGGGATTCCAAAGACCCAAGTGGTGGCACAAAACCATTAGATATGTTCAGATAGGAGAGATGATCAAGGGAACATCATCACAAGGTAAGAGTAAAAACGATTTTGTACGGTCTTTATCTGCAAGCCAATGACCGGAGATCCTACAGGCCTGAGGTATTCAGGAAGCAAAGGAAGACACGAATGGGAAGAAGGCCATGGAAATTTTGAACATGAAAGTTTGATAAGAAAAGTCGGACAGGATCTCACTGACTCTTCCATCGGGGAAGAAACCAGTAACAAATGGGTGTATGCATTTTCAAGGCATATGGCACACTTGACAAATTTTCTAAACCGCGGTTAGTTCGCGAAAGGATTCTCAGTGAAAGGCATTGACTGCCGAGGAGATTTTTGCTCCTACAACGAAGATGAGCTCTATTTGTCTTGTTCTAGCCATGACAACACAACAAGGCTGGAAGGTCCACGAGAGGGGACGTAAAGAGTGCCTACCTCAATGGAGATTTGAAGGAAGTGGTATACATTTGCCAACCAAAGGTGTTTCAGGTTGCAGGGAAGGAGAATCTAGTTTGCAAACTAAAGAAAGCTCTATATGAAAGTGCAGAAGAAGGCTAGAAGGCATTAGTACATCAGATTGGCAGTGTTGGTTACGACCAAAGGGTTCCAGTGGAGTCCTTCTGATTCCAACTTATATGTCAAAGAGTTGGTAATGAGATCATTCTTATGGTTTTTTATGTGGATGATATCATTATTACAGGTAGTGAGGGAGATGCAATTACATGGATCAAATCCAACATAGATAGAGGAGCATTTGACCACGGCAGGATCTAGGCCTCCTACACTATTATCTGGTTGTAGAAGTTTGGCAAACAGGGAGCGGTATTTTTGTCTCACAAGCAAAGTTTTCCAGGAGTTTGCTAGATAAGTTCGGGATGGAGGATTGAAAAATCTCCTCTACACCTATGGAGAAAGAGCTGAACTTTCAGCCAAGACTGACTCTAAGGCGGTTAATGAGTTAGTCTATATGAAACTAGTGGGGAGATTGATATAACTTATAGCCACTAGACCTAGTTTGAGTTTCGTTGTGAGCTTCATTTCTAGATTCATGACAACGTTGAAGGTAGAGCATTGGACTGCAATGAAGAGATTTTTGAGATATGTGAAAGGGACACTTGACTTTGAGTATTACTGTCACAGTGAGACAAGACCGAGGTTATTATTAGATTATCTGATTCAGATTAGGTGGAGTTACATTGATGAAGATCCATACGGATATGTGTTCAATAACGCGAGGTGTAGTCACATGGACCAACGAAACAACTGTCTGAGTTGCCCATTAGGGCGGTATAGAAGGGTAAAGGTGCATCTTGAGGCGGTTTAGCTTAGGAGGATGTTACTCGGTCACTAGGATCTATTGAGGAAGGCTATGATACGTGACAATCAAGGGTAATGAAGTACCAAGAATCCGTTCTTTTGAAAGCATTACCAAACATGTTGATACAAACATCCTTTGTGGTGACTTAGCAGGAGATGGAACTAATGAGGCTGCAGTGTTGAAATTCCCTCTGAGGATCAAGCTACGGACATTTTCACCAAGTTTTTGGGTCCCAAAAAGCATGTAAAATTTTGAAAGAAACTTGGTGTAGTGAGTAGATTGACCATTAAGGGAGGGTGTTAAATTAAATATTAGTTTATAATGGTCGATTAGAAATTAGACTTAGGCATTAATAAAGTCAAAGTGACTTTTAGGTCAGATATTTGCTTTTTTGAATTGGATATTTTTAGGTTATATTTTCACTTTATACCACATTCGTAAAGTGGTTTGACTCTACTGATTGTAACCTATAAAGAAAGCTATTTGCTCTCTTATTTCATTGGTTGAATAAAAGACGGATAACCTTATTCAAGTTATCTTGGTTTTATTATTATTACTCGATTCCGTTACAATAGATACATAGAATTTTTGTATTTAGGGCATTGCTACAGATGCCCTCATCTTCATTTTTCTAAGCATTGTATTTGTACCCTTTTCCTTTGTAAATATTTATCACTATACCCTTTTCCTTGGTCTATAACTTGATCATCATTGTTTACATCATTTGCATATGTTCATAGAGGGTATTGAAAATGTGGGTGTTGTAGGTAATGATGGGGTTGGTGAAGCTTTTACATCAATAGGAATTGTTAATATACAAAATTCATGTTCATCTTTTAGTGAATTAGTTGTCCCATCCACATGTATTTATTTACAAGTAGAAATCCGGTTATTTGATCATCATTTTGGAATGGTCGCCATTTGAATGAGTTACGAATGTTGAATTTTCTTAAGAGATGATATTATATGTGAATATAATATCTTATTACAATGATGGGTGTTCTATATATAAAGAACATATAAGGTGATAGTGATACATCCATGAAGAGATCGTCCCTTGGGTAATAAATATATTTATACTTTATATTATATTATACATATATTATAAATATCCTTTATATTTATACTTTATATTATAAATATATTATTACATTAATAATATTATAATTAAAAATATTGCATAATAATTAATAATCATATTATTAATTATCAATGAATAGAATGTCTTTCCAGATCTTTGCCAAACATCAACACTCCCCTCTTGGTGGGGAGACATTGTACAGGGCCCTCTGAGATTACCTTTAGAGATTACTGTGGGTAGTGTTGCCTTCTTTATACACTTGGGCTATAGAGTGGAAGAAATCTTCAATCCCTTAGTGTGTCCTTGGGTGCAAGTCTCAAGTCAAGGTCTTTGTCACTAATCCTTGACTCCTCAGATCTAGGTCAACTCTAAGCCCAGAGCCTGTCACCTAATCCTTGACTCCTCCGTCTAGGTCAACTCCTAGCGAAGCCAAGGGGGTAGTCCCTAATAAAATATACTATGGATTTTAAGCTAATCTAAGCTAAGAAACCACTCTAGGAGTTTATTGCAGGATAAAACATTTACAGTGAAGCATTCAACACATTCATTCGATAGACAAGATAAACATTGATAATAGAACAGATGTCCAACCATAGAGGATGCATGCACAATAAAGTAAAGGATACAATATCTACAAGTGTTATAACAATCATTAGACAATCATCATATTACGAATGAAACACTGCTCATGAAAACGAAAGTTGTGAAAATGAAACCAGTGCCTTAAAGGTATCGTGGGCAGTTGTTGAATCCCGTGTTTTATTAAGGTTAAATTAAAGGTAGATTAATGAAAATGTGTGGCCTCTTTAGAGGCTATCTTTTTGTTTGGAAATGTGCTGAGAACTTATCGAAACCCCAAGGCTTCACCAGTAAGTTCAATGAAGGTGTCGGATGTCCAACACGAGGAGAACCTAGATCTCAAAGTTCATGTCTGACTTCACACACTCCCTTCATGCGGTTTCCCTCGCATCAAGATAGCTACTATCAAGGTTTCCCTAATTAAACTACTCCACACTAACAATCCTGGTTCTGATGAGTCCTAGGATCGAGCTAGGCTCGCAAGGGTTCAAAGCATACTCCGAGAACTGCGGGGAAGGTTTATTTTAAAACTGAAAGGAAAATGCGAAAAACTTAAGATGTTTTCTAAATACTAAGAGAGGAAATGAAAACCAAACTAGCATAAGAATTACTTTGCTTAACTTTTAAGTGAAGAAAGTAGTGATTGCTTGAATGGTTAATTTTCTTAAATTGGGTGTTTTGAAAGAAATTGAAGCAAGAAATTCAAAAGGAAAGTAAAGCACACAACCACCATCGATCCCCCTAAAGGGGATGATGAAACTGGACACTAAAGGCCTGCTTTTATTAATGCCTATTACACTTCGAGAAAATGAATTCTCTTTTTCCTTTTTTAGATTTTTGATCCTTATAGAATGGATCAAGTTATTTAAACAATTACAAAGAAGACTTTCTAAAGTCTTGGTCTTCAAGGGGTCCAACTTGGGGTAGAAAATCTTCAGTTTTGCTTCAAATTCGTCAAAGTTCCCCCTTGTTTTGTGACGAACCTGCTAAAAACCAGCAAAGGAAAATGATTAGATGATGATAGGAAACACTATAAGAAAACAAAAATAAAATGAACAAATTTGACTAAATTTTCTTATGCAAAATGTTAAATTTTTGGGGATTTTAGAGGCTTTAGATGAGGCTTAACTAATCCCTCTTAGAAGTTTTTGTTGGCTGTCCTAAAACAGCAACATAAAACTTATAATTAGCTAGATATTAAGTGCAAAACATAAGCAATTTTCTATCTTGAGATTAGGAAATAAATTTCAGAAAATTGCAAGAAGAGAATTAGATCTATTCTTTTGATTGAGAGAGAAATGAAACTAGATCTAATACTTGCGCATGCAATGCTAGATGCTAATTTTTTTATCTTTAAATTCAAATCTAGCTAATATGTAAGCGAAAAGAGAAAAGGAAGAAGAAATTTCTGATTTTCAGAGCCTTTGCTTGAGCTTGTGAATCTTTGGGCTATGGGTCCCTTTGGTATGAGGAAGAGGGAGGAATTCCTTCTTTCAACTCCTTGGAAGAACACTAGATGCAAACTAGATCTCTTGCTTCTCCAAGAATGGGATCTTGCATGCTTCAAAATAACTCACAAATACCTGCAAAAGATTAGTGTTTCCTACAAAAGAGACTTCATTTACATGTTAATTTAAGCAAAAACAAAACATGCAATACAAGCATCAAATAAGTAACAAACAAGTTTAAAGTACCCACTCCAATTAAATAACAATATTCTTACCATTAGCCAATATGCAAATTAAAAGCGAGAAATTTAGAGCAACTTCACCTCAATAATGTACCAACATTCACACATTGAACACCACACACCAATAGCTTGACCTCCAAAGTCCTCTTGAATTCAAATAAGAAAGATATTACAATATCAACAAGTTTCCCAAGCTCCAACTGACTCAAAGGAGGAGGGTCGATCTTGTTTTATAGCTTTCCGGGTGAAGCTTCCTAAGTGAGGGGGCATGGGAGAAGAGGAGTGGCACACTAGATGACTGGGAAACGTGGGAGTGAAGTGGGGAATGAGTGGAGAGGGAGTAGAGTGGTAGGTGAGGGTTGTGGAGTGAAGTGAGGTGAGGTGGAGTGAGGGAGGAATGGAGTGATAGTGGAAGAGGAAGAGAGGGCAAGTCCCTCCTTGGGATTAACGCCCCTCTTCTGTGGATGCGCCAACTAGAGGAGGAGGTGCGCCTAGCCTCCTTGGGATCTCCTCCCACTTGCCAAGTCACTTGACCTAGGCGCCCTCACTAGGAGAATGCTTTTCCAACTAGACCAAGGACTCCAGACATGAAGAAACATGTCCTCGACATGTTTGCTAAATTTTAGCAATTTAATTAAATTGTCCTTTTTTACCTTTTTGAGAGCAAAATTCAATTTTGAGTGATTAAAATCACTTTTTTTCCTCAAAAAAGTGGGGATAATGGTTTAGGAGGTGCTTTGGCTTAGGAAACGAGCACAAACATGGCATCTAACAACAGTTGATGCCACTTTTATGACTTTATTGACTTTTACATTAAAAAATGTCCGTTTTACAGGAAATTTTTTATTGACTAAAACTTAAAGAAAAACCTAGGGGGGACTTAACACAATTTCCATATGACTCAATAGACATGAATTAGCATGAATTCATATACATTTAGACACTAGACATTGGTTATACCATGCCAAGGCCTAACCACCAACACATACTCCAGCTTTGGAGGAGATTTGAGTGAAGAAACTTAGAAATTATTAATCGCTTGATAGGCAAGAAATAATTAACAAGTGAAAAAAAACCTCTAGAGTATGTGCTCGTGCTCAAGTCTTAGGTGACCAATAGTATTTTACAACTTTCATGCTCAAGTCATTTATTACAATGCCCCAGAGAGATGGAAATGCGGAAAAAATGTGGTCTCATAGACCTACTGAATTTCTGAACAATGAATTTTGAGCATCTTACTGATCAGTCTTTGGCAGCTCATCTGCAAATCTAGCTAGTACA
>SNQJ01S0100575.1:14715-30407 GCA_010110895.2 Picea sitchensis | reverse complement strand
CAGGAAGGTCTGATAACAGATTTCTCCCATAATGAGACGATATGGGACATGAGTAGGTAGGAGATGTGGTGCTCCAGTGGCCCCGAACACCCTGATGTAGGTTGAGTATTCGTCCAAGTACCAATGGCCTAACTTGGTTATTATTTTATTGGCTACCGCCGATATCCTTGGGCATTCCTTCTTAAAAATAATAAAATAAATGCGAGCGATGAATTCATCACAAATGAGTGCGTAAGATTTCTTGTACCTATTCTCCCATAGTATGTTGAAGTATACATGGACCAGGAGCTCTACAACATGCCATATTAGATTCATGTCGTCAAATACATTCCTTGCGCACATGACATTGAGCAGGTATGAGGTCATGTAGAAAGTTGGTGCCTCTCCTTCCTTCGACGTCTGAGCCTGCTAAACACATATGCTTAATTGTTTTGAGATTATCACTCCCCAGTTGAAGTTTCTTTCGGTGATTGCAACTATGTACGCCGAAGGCATCCATACTTCAGAAAACTTAGAGCAGTCCTTTTCCCCATATAATTGGTAGATAAGAGTCGTCAAATAGATGTATGTCTCCCTCAGATTAATCATTCCATACCAGCCATTGCTATGGTTAGTGAACTTCTTATCCTCCTTCCACCATGAGGCCATCAACCAACTGGTGTCATGGAACTCATAGAACTTTACCACGAAGTCCGTGTTGAGCCGCTCCTATGGGTCCCTGAGCTTATAGTACTTCTAGACTTCTGTTGGGAGGAAAAATCTGATGCATACGCAATTCTCATCATTGATCAAGCATTTATTCCCATCCGTGTGGTCGATGAGCCACTTCATAACCTCTATGCAGGGGAAAACCAGGGTTCTACTTACCACAATGTGTAAATACGATCGTTGGATGTTCGGGAACACCTAGTTGTCGAGCGTCCTTATGTCTGGATCATTGTGTGAGATATATTCTGGGTATTCTTCTCAGCTGATCTTGTTAAAGAGATCCCCCCACTGTGGGAGAATGAATTTGGACCCAGTGCTTTCTTTAGTATCACTGAAGGCCGGAGGCTAGGAAAAATATTTCTTTGTGGAGGTTTTGATGATTGGATCCATCTTGGGAGTGTACTCCAACTGCCTTGCGGTCCTCGAGGAAGACCCTTCACCTATCCCGACTTCTTTCAGCTTTGGTTCTCTCAGAGAGTGTCTGGTGGTTGGATTTCTCGGTGACATCTTACCTGCAGCTATAACTTAGTTTAGAGATTGCGCAATAACATCGGGTGTGCATATATAAATTATAAGCAACAAATTGAAAGACTTGGAAACATACCTATGAAGCTTGTTAAACCTGGTTTTGATAAAAATAGTCTATACAGTCTCGAGTTTCTCACTTTTCTTCTTCGGACGCTCTGGAATTAAAATTACACGCAGAATGAAATTGTTCAAAATGGTTCTAGAGATTTAAACATGGATTATCTTATCGTGTCGCATCAGTTATTCAATTCAGGTTATGAGTGAAATTTCAACAAATTTGCCTCCAGATCTTTAGAGGTGTTTAAACTTAAATTCATCATGGGTTGACGATGGAGGTGCGGGTGGTAATGTGGTCTATCGACGATTTCAAAACGTTGTTGTCTAATCGGTGCATGGGGTAGAAAATAATGCGGGATTAGGCATTAACTAGTTCCTTAAATGTCCAAAATCTGAACGTATCTAATGCCACAAACGTCCCATCGTTTCGCTCTTTCAGTTGGTGGATTGGGGTTGGGATTGTGCTGTGAACATTTTCGTTGATATCCCTTCAAAATATCCGACGTCGATCATTCTTACCATATGGCGCTGACGTGGAAAAGATGACTCAGAGGTGTGACTAGGACCCAGGGAATAAAAAATATGACTCGAGATAAAACTAGACTGTACGACCCCCTTATGTGGTAAAGACACGTGGCATTCGAGACTAGTGACTTCATTTTCTTGTGTTAATCAGAGTCGGGACTTTCTTTGAGCCATACGTTCTAAAACCAAGTCGTAACTTGTCGATGCCTAAAAGTGTCTAGTATCGCTGATCGGTGATAAAATTACCTAAGTGATCTCAGATTGGCTCCCATGAAAAAGTCCCGATGCCGAAAAAGCATCGAGGATCAGAGATAATTTTATCACGGTCAAAACGATTGTTGTAACCTTTCTGGATTTCCCCGATCCTGATAAGGTGCATCGGGCATAGGCTATCGACAATTTCTTTATGCGAATAACTTACGCAAACCAAAACCGCCTTCTGTTGATGCCGGTGAGGATCGACGCTCGTCGATTGTTGTTTTTGTGTGGTTCCTTTACTTGAATTGTTTTCGACGCCGAACCTGAGCGCGTTAGGTGCAGTGTTTAGTTGTCGATTCTTAATTCAGGTGTTAAGGTATTTTAGATATGAGGTTTCATAAGTTCAAACAACCTGACTAGGTTATAAGAGACATGAAAAAAAAAACCAAAGATAAAACATCTCCCAAAATGAAATTGAGTCAGAAAGTGAAGAAAACAAGTGGTACCCAAAAATGACAAAAGTTGATCAGGATTTTTAGGGTGTGTTGGGTGCTCAACAAATGGTGACTTACTAGGTGAAATTAGAATCTTTGTTCCTTCCCTGGGCTCAGCTGATGCAAAAACTCGTTAAGAACTTAACTGGTTTTTTTATCAGAGCCTCTTTTATCCTTGCGTTTGAAATTCCTTGGTTGGTGAATCCAGGCCTGCTTGTGGGGTTTCAACCTTTATTCCACCTTCGTTTTCTCTAACCATGACCCATGCCCTCTTTTGACAAGAGTCGAGAAAATAATTCACTGGCACCGAGCCTTTTAGTTATGATCATTCACTTTCTATGGTGTTTCTTCGCTGCCAACGAGTGTCCATATCCCTGACAGAATCACCCCAATGTCAGAGAACTTGCTCTGCTTCCAGCGAGAGTCCATAGCCCCAATGAAGTTATCTGCATACCCTCTCCTACTTTTCACTCATTTGATATAATTGATTTTATTTTGGCATAATGCCTTGAGCGAGTGGGAGAGGAGGACGTTTGTTATTTGCAAAATGAGATGGTTAAGGTGAATTTTTGTTAGATTTGTATTGAGGTACACGTGGTCCTTTCTAGATTACCATCTTTTCCCTTAGGTTTTACCAGACCACGAGGCAGACACTTCATCACTTTTCCATGATTTTTTATTTGCACAGCTTAGATACAGAACTCCTTCGAAACAACCACAATTCTCCCAACGCTTCTTGTGTTGTATGTAAGCATGAGTCAGGAACATAATTCATTATATCACATGAAATAAGGTCAACCACTGCGTTACAAAACACAAACTTCAAAGTGAAAAAAATACTATTGTCAAGAAAAAAGAACTGAAGGACTCTGCAATCAGCCTACCTAAAAACAAAATATCATGAAAACACAGACATTTTTTTTTAACAGAAATATTGTTTTAGGGCTTGGCCATTCACCGGGAGGGTGTCAAGTTCCCCCCTCAAATTTTGCAACCGATACATGCCTACCCCAAGTTTCGCAACTCCCTGAAAAGGACCAAGCCATATATTCTGAAACTTCGAATTGTTTCCCTTAGGCTCATTCACTCTGTCCCATTTCAAGACTAAGTCTCCTACTTCAAAATTCTTCTCTTTGGCCTTATGCTTGCCAAACCACCATTTAACTATATGCTAATGAGAAATAAACTTTGATTTTTCTTTCTCCCTTTCTTCTTCCAGCATGAGGAGGGTATCAATTCTTTGTTGAATAACCGATGAGGGTTGTCCTCTAGAATCCTGAGCAAGCTAAAGAGATGGAAGATATATCCCGTTCAGGAGAATGGCTTCTTGTCTGTATACCAAAAAGTATGGGGAATTCCCTATAGCTTCTTTGGGTGTTACTCTATCATCCCATAAGGAATTATGAAGTGAATTTGTGAATTCCTCTGGTTGTCTGCAATTGTTTTCTTTAATATCCTCACTAGGTTCTTATTGGTTGATTCTTCCACTTTGTTCCCCTGTGGATAGTATTTTGCAGAGTATCTGATTATGATTCCTTTGTCTAGAGAAAATTCCGTTAATAGGGTGGACGAAAAGTAAGAGGCATTATCGAAAACAAGGATGGAAGGAATACCGAATCTTGTGATCAAATGTTTCTCTACAAATTGGATCACCACCTTTTCATTTACATGAGTCAGAGGGACGACCTTTTCCAATTTTGTGAAATAGTCTGTTGGCAGTTAGTATGTATCTATGTTGTTTTGAAGAACTCAGTGTAATTTCTCATATGATATCTAAGCCCCATTTCTTGAATGGTCTGGAGATGACCACAGGTTGGAGTGGGACAACTGCTCTCTTTTCCCTCCCCGTGCTTATCTGACAAGTTTTACAATTCCTAGTGTATGTGTTACAGGTGAATCCTCCCACGGACAAGCAAATTCCCTCTTAGTATCTGGACCCCTAAAACCAAGACAGAAAGGGTGTTATCATTGGTCACTGACATCCTTTTAGATCTAATTAAGCTAATATACAAAGAGGAAGAAGAAACATGTGTACCTTGGTAACGACGTTTTTCCTCGCAAAGTCCAAGTTGAGCTTCGATCCTAAGCTCCTCGATAGGTTCTGTAGAACAAACAAAGATACAACAAATTTCCTATTCTACCGAGATTATCTCAAATGCAGATCTATCTACTAAAGACAAGTTCATGTGGAACAAACATAAACTTGAAAGAAACAGACCAAGCATTTATGTATATTAATGAGAACAAATGAAGAGTACTTACAATCCTTTGATGAAGGTGCAACAACTTCTTCCAGCTCTCCTTGTCCAACCCCTTTGCTCAAGTAATCTACACTGATATGCTTCAATGGCATCTCACTTATGGGATCATAAGTTTGGTGTAATTAGCAATCTCTATCTATTGTATGTTGCCTATGAGATCATAGGGTTCATACCTCCAATCTTTTCATGTATCATGTCAATACCACTCATGAGATCATCAGTTTGGTATCTCCAATCTATCACTTATCATGTACCCTTTAACCATGAGAAGGCATCCTTATATAATCTTGGAGAGGCCCAACCACTTGAGAGATATTTGGGATAAGTTGAGGATTCCTCTCCTTCAGTTGTGTATTTTCTCTAAGATCATGCCTTGAACTCATATTTGAATCTAACCAATTTCAGAGATTGAGGGGATTCTTCCCTGATTTCCTCCAACAAACCAAAATTCGTTCAGGAAGGGTAGCGCTCCCCCAAAAGGGTGCACAGAGCGTTTCAACGCTCCCCCAAAGAAGGCTAGGGAGCGTTGACACTCCCTGACAGTGGGTAGGGGAGCGATGCCTTCCAAAAATCATTTTTAAGTAGTTTTTTCAGTGGAAAAAGGCTTGTACTCCTTGTCAAGTGATTTCTCATCTTCAAAACTAGTCTTTGAGGTGTCTTAAGTGTCCTTATGATGTCATTAGAAGCACGACATAGGAAAGATGGAAGTATGATTTTTTCGACACTTGCGACACTTGTGGTCAAGGTGCGACACTTGTGGACAAGATGCGACACTTACAACACTTGTAATGACACACTTGCGACACTATTGAAGTGAATAATTTTGATGTGTAACAGATTTCCCCTCAAAGTGAGAAGTGAGAAGACAATGATGACTGAAGTACTTTGTAGAATTTTTCAAGCAAGGGTATGGACGTGGAGAGGCTAGAAAAAGCTACACACAACCATCAAACAATTATTATGACATGTTTCAAACCCAAGGTAGGCATACCTATGCTTGGGTGATAAATACTTCCAAGGTATGGCCGTCATAAAATACACTGCGGATCCATAATTATATTGATAAAAGGTATAGCCACTAAAGATACAATGTGGATCTATACTCCTATGACCTGAACTGATCGTAGCCACGAAAAATACACTGTGGATCTACGAGATGATAAGACATAGCCACAAACCAATACATAGTGGATCTATGTGACAATATATGTGTCAATATTCAAGAGAAACTTCGTCACAACCTGGGTAAAGTATATATATCAAAGTGAATGACTCAACCTAGGGTCTTCTTACCAATCCCAATGTAGTACAAATCTAACCATGTGAATAGATGTCCTGATGTCTTACATGGCAAAAACCACTTTATTACTGGTCAATGATGTAAACCCTTAACAAGCGCGGGGGAAATAACCATTGATGTCAATGATTCCCAAGGTACCCTAGTACATTCCAACGAATGTGAATAAATGAACTGAAGTCAAACATCTGTGGAATCATACGATCATAGGTCAATGATGTAAACCTACTATCAAATGTGAGGAGGCCTGCCATTGAGGCATGCAGGTCCCAAAGTACTAACTGGTTTCTAAGTCTAGCTCCTGGATAATGTGCTGAAGTCGATAGGAATAGACTCATTGAAGGAGGGCCTTGATATATCCCCCATCAATGACACGAAATAGACACAGAGATGTAATTGGTGGATCAAATGAACATGGACTGACACATGTATTGAAACATGATATTTGTGATGCCTGACTCTCGAGGTAGATACTTCCCTTGAACACTAAGGCATGACAACAAAAGCTTGACAGGGACCAAAAATTGATAATGCAATGGATACTCTGACTTATGTTGGGTGACCCAAAGGAGTAAGGAAACTCAAAGGATTGGTTCAGTGAAGAGGTTCAACAGATTGAAATGCATGCAAAGATAAAATGTCATGTTCAAGGGCGACTGTAAGGTCACTAGTAAAGTTCTCAAAAACTGCTTGGCTTGCTTCCTTCAATTTTTCCCCCATCCAGATAGACAAGTAGCTCTTTTTGGTTTAACGAGCTTGAGGAGGGTAACACATGCTCGATATAACTCACCTTCAGTAAGTTCCTCTTCCTTTGTTTAATGAACTGGAAGAAGTAAGGGTTCGATCCCATATGGGCCCTTCAATGTATGATTGTTTTAATGAGTCCAGAGAAGGTAAACTCAGTTGTTTTTCATATTTAGAGAGTTTGAAAATGACTTAAAGACAAATCCAATGTGGTCCTTTTTCGTAATATTAGTCTCACGAGGACGAAAAAGAGATAAATTATCACTCGAAAGATGCTCTTTCAAACCTTTTAACGAGTGGGAAAGGAAGCAGGATCACTCATAAATCTTTTCATGTTTAGAGAGTCTGAAAATATCTTAAAGACGACTCCAGGGGGTTCCTTTTTCGTGTATCCTTTACGAGTCTAAAAAAGTGATAAATGCCTACTTGGTTACATTCTCATGTATTTATGAGTGCTAGAAAGAACAAAGACTAAGCTTGATACTCTGCCCCCCAGCTTGAAAGATAGTGGCTTAACTCCAGAATGATCATCAAAGGCTGGAGACATGCCCCTCCAAGCTTCAATTCATTCACCGACTTTGAGGTTGTCACCTATTTCTGTACTAGATGGAGAAAAAGGATACAGGTGGATGAAATGAAGGTTCAAATATGAGAGCTAACGAAAGACTCGAGTCGACATCTACGAGATCTGGCGAAACACTCAACCTGAAAGGAGAGGTGACTGTTTCATTTTTTAACGAGATTGACACAAGAAAAGAACTATGCTCAAGGCTCTCGGTTCGATCCCCATATTTCTGTTTCATTTTTTAATGAGCTTGCTACAGAGAGGAAAACTATGCTGAAATCTTTTGTTTCATTTTTTAACGAGCTTTCCACAGAAAAGAGAAACTATGCTCATGACTCTTCTTGATCATGGCTTCTAAGAGGATAATTCTCTAGAAGGACACCATGTCAAGGGACAAAACTCAGTCATGGCTTCCAAGATAGCTTCATTGGATGGGGGAAGAATTCTCTGGTAGGAACACATGTCAAGGGCCACGACAGGGGTAAGGAGACCAGTCTCCAATAGCCCTACCGAAGAGATCACCATTTCAACTACCAGATATAAGTCATCGAAAGTTGAAGTCATGGGAGAAAATGCCACATAATTGACCTGTGGCAGGGGTGATACCGACTGCATATAAGGCCCGTTTAGGCAGGTCATTGGGTTGATGGTCAAATCAAGGCCAACAAAAAAAAGTTTATCAATAGTCACCATTCTTCCATCGTGCGGGAAAGATATCACATGAAAAATAGTGGACACAATAGCTTTCATGTCATAGAAATAATCTCGCCCAAGGAGTAAATCGAAATCCAAGGGGTCCTGGACTACCATAACATCAATAAAGACTGTTTTCCCTCCCAAAGTTACCAGAAACTGAAGAAGGATCCCTAAAGGGTGACTGGTTCTTCTGTTGAAAGTGAATAGAGTCTGGGTAACCGACACAAGCTTAGGATAACCCAAATCTTGCCAAGAAATAGAGGACAAAATCTAACGAACGAACCTTCATCTATTAGCATATGAGGAATGTCCCGACCACAAACCTGAACTGGAATATTAAAAGGAATGTGAGAGGGGAGACTAGGTTTAGTTATCCCACCCCAATAAAAAAGGATGGCCTCATTACTTAAAAGGGTTTTTGTAGGAGAAGGAGGAATGCCCCCCGACACCGTAGATCTTGTTTCAACGAGAAAAACGTGGGCAGAATCAGGTTTACTCTCTAGCAGGAGAGTAGGATCGATCGATGATGGGATCGAATCGACCACATTGGCATTGACCGATTATGTAACCAGAGAAACCACTTTGGCACTAGTCAAAGGGAGAGTGGGATTTTCCGATGATGTAATCGGAGCAACCACTTTGGCACTCGTCAGAGGAGGAGTGGGATTGACTGATGAAGTCACCGGAGCAACCACTTTAGCACTCGTCAAAGGAGGAGTGGGATCGATCGATGGTAGAATTAGATTGACCAATTTGACACTCTTCGGATGAAGGGTGGGACTAACCGAGGAAGGAACTGGATCAGTCACTTTGGGTTCACTATGTAGATGAAGAGTGGGGCTGACCGATGATGGAACTGGATCAACTACTTTGGTTAGTGGTTCAATCAAAGATGAAACTAGATTGACCACCTGATCAACTGGATTGACCAGGGATGGAACCGGATTGACCAGTCCATCAACTAATGATGGGTTGGGAGGAAGCTTACAATAACCTTTTGGAAGTTGAAGTTTTTCCAAAAGAGAAGAAGCCTCATCCATACGAGAACAAAGGTGAGAATAATGATCACCTTTGCATAACATGCAAGGGAATTTAACAGTTATCTTCTTCTTACCAACCTTAACGTCACTAGTTGACGGGGCATCACCAACATGACTAGAAGGGGTCGATGATGTGGAAGACCACATTTCTAAGACCTTGGGAATACCAGGGAAATCCCTAAAAAAATGGTCACCCTTACAAAGACTACAAGGGAATTTGGGTTTTAGATTCTTCATTTTAACCTTATCTACCTTATCAACACTCCCAGTACTATTAACAGTAGCTGGTTGCTTAGATCCAACATTTGATGTAGTTGCAGGTTTGGTCCCTTTCTGGTTCTTCTTCTTCTCTTTCTGTTTCTTCTTCTTTTTATCAATCTGGCTACTTGCTTGAGAGATTTCACTAGGAGAAGAAGGAGAAATGGAAGGAGACCTGACGAGCAAAGAAGGAGAAAGGTCTACATGAGGTTGATGTGTGGGTGGTGTGCTTACATCTGAAGCACCTGCATTTGAGATGACCGGAGTGGAAAACAACTATACCGGTAACCCAATTGTGAGACCTGGAAGGCTCAAGGTAGTGATGTAAGGAGGACCAACGTTTCCATAAGAAGGAAAACAAAAGGGTTCCCCTGGCAAAGGGGTTCCTTCGTTGGTCATTCTAGGAACTGATGCCATAAAAATAAAGATCCAACCTAGAGTCTGCTAGGGAGAACAAACAACACACACTAAAAATCTAGTAAGCAAGCAAGCAAACAAAACCTCCTCACAATGAGCACACTAGTTGGTGATGAAATCCAATGTCGTGGGGAAAAAGTAAGAAGGGGATGAGATAGATTGGGTGGAAAAGTTACGTTGATGACCTGCTTAACAGACTTACACCTTAGTGCAAGCTCCCACACATAAACGTGGGTATACCCTCCAAGGAGCCCGAGTGAGTCTGGCCAACGTCGATTCTAAGTACCGTGAAGACTTACCCCTCCATAGTCACCTTCTGTAAATACCCTAAAGAGATAGGCCACTAAGGTTACCAACTACAACAATGATGCCTCGGGAAATAATCAACAGTCCAATCCACGCGCAAGGGTAGGGTATCTAGCCTGAAATCAACTTGAAAGGCTTCCACTAATCATTCTGGGTATACCTTCAAGCGACCCCCATAATACGCACAATATCTACACCAAGACTGACAAAGCAGGGTGAGTAACTCTGCTAGTCTAAATGAGACCTCGTGATTGACCCTGGTGTGAGAATGGCTTCCCATGACAAAATGCAGCAATTGGATTTCATCGCTCCCTAACACAAGATCCTATGTTTGTTTGCAGCTTTGGAAAGTTATCTTTCACACTTATTCGAAAGCCCCACAACTAATCTAATGTAGTTTTGCTACCAGAAAATGTAAAAATGTCTAATCAATTTTAGTTTAGTGCTTGATTGTTAAAGCTGTTGTTACTCAAAAGGAAAATTGTGTGGACAATATGGTGTTTTGACCGACTCAAAAGTTATGCAAAGAGATGAAGATGCAATATTTTCATTTCGATGAAAGCTATGCTATGATAAAGAGAAAAGATTCATCATTTCAGATGCACAATGTCCCAAAATGTCAAAATACATGCAATTCCACTACTTTAAAGGAAGGCATTCAAGGAAGACAATAAAATGCAGAGAAGAATCCGAGAAAAGATAGAGAGAAAATATAAACCACTCAAAACTAATTGCTTGGGAAAATGACTTCAAAGATCAAAAGGAAAGGTGCATAGACCTTAGAATCTCCTTACAAAAGTTTTCACTCAGTCAGATAAATGAGAAGAAAACGAAAAATTGACTCTAAATCATCAAAGACAAAGAGTGACTTCTAGGTAAGGAAGAAAAATGTCAAAATTCCAAACAAAAGTGATCAATTCTTAGAAAGAAGAGTATTCAAGGCCAAGATAAAGATAAACTGAGATGATAAGACCTTGAGCAAGTGCCAAAAGAAAAAAATGAACCTTAGAGAAGGAAACCGTAAAGGATTTTGCACAAAAAAGAGGCAGCGCTCTGGTGTAAGGGGCACCAGAGCGTTCCAACGCTCTATGTGAGACCAGTAGGGAGCACCAGTGCTCTGGTAACAAGGGTAGGGGGATGTTGACCTCTAAAAATTTAGAAAAAATGCCCAAAAAGTCAAAGAATCAAGCAAAGTCAGTCAATCAATCTGAAGGCAATGAAATCAAGAGCCAATCAATCAGATCTAAGAATCAAAGACAGTATGGAGAAGGTAAAGAAGTGGGAAAAGGGCCAAAACAAGATCTAGGAAAGGAAACAAAAATCAGAGCTCTTCCCCACTGGAGTCGCCAATTTGTGTTACAGGTGAATCCTCCTGCGAACAAGCAGATTCCCTCTTGGTATCTAGTCCCCTAAAATCAAGATAGAAAGGGTGATATCATTGGTCATTGACATCCTTTTAGATATAATTAAGATAATATATGAAGAGGATGAATAAAAATGTGTAACTTGTTAACAACGTTTTTCCTCGCAAAGTCCAAGTTGAGATTCAATCCTAACCATCTCGATAGGTTCTGTAGAACAAACAAAGATACAACAAACTTCCTATTCTACCAATATTAGCTCAAATACATATCTATCTATTGAAGACAAGTTCATGTCGAAAAAAGATAAACTTGAAAGAAACAGGCCAAACATGTATGTATATTAATGAGAACAAATGAAGAGTACTTACAATCCTCTGATGAAGGTGCAACAACTTCTTCCATCTCTCCTTGTCCAAACCCTTTTCTCAAGTAATATACACTAATTATTCTTCAATGGCATCTCACTTATGGGATCATAAGTTTGGTGTAATTCTCAATCTCTATATATTGTATGTTGCCTATGAGATCATAGGTTTCATACCTGCAATATTTTCATGTATCATGTCAATACCACTCATGAGATCATAAGTTTGGTATCTCCAATCTATCACTTATCATGTACCCTTTCACCATGAGAAGGCCTCCTTATATGATCTTAGAGAGGCCCAACCACTTGAGAGATCTTTGGGATAATTTTAGGATTCCTCTCCTTCAGTTGTGGATTTTCCTTAAGATCATGCCTTGAACTCATATTCGAATCCAACCAATTTCAGAGATTGAGGGGATTCTTCCTTGATTTCCTCCAACAAACCAAAATTCACTCAAGAAGGGTAGTGCTCCCCTAAAAGGGTGCACATATCATTTCAACACTCCCCCAAAGAAGCCTAGTGAGCACCGACGCTCCCTGACAGTGGGTAGGGGAGCAATGCCTTCCAAAAATCATGTTTAAGTAGTTTTTGCAGTGGAAAAAGGCTTGTACTCCTTATCAAGTGATTTCTCCTATTCAAAACTAGTATTTGAGGTGTCTTAAGTGTCCTTATGATGTCATTAGAGGCCCGACATAGGAAATATGGCAGTATTATGTTTTCGATAGTTGTGACACTTGCGGACAAGATGTGAAACTTATGACACTTGTAATGACGACACTTGCGACACTATTGAAGTGAGTAATTTTGATGTGTAACAATATGTGTGAGCATCCCTGAACAGAGTAGGCCAATAATAGTCGACTCTCAGTATTTTATGAGCGGTGGTATTCCCTTTGAAGTGTCTACCTACAGGACCATCACGAAGATCCTTCAGAACCGTTTTTGCATCTTCTCATTCAAGACATCTTAAAAGTACCCCATCATAATTAACGCGGAGGAGCACCAAATTTATGAGACGATATTGTGTTGATTTTAGTCTGACAGCTCTCCTTTCCTTAGGGTTTAGGTTTTCTGGAAAAGTCCCATGGTGCATGAGATAAGATAATTTCCCATACCAAAACTCTTACCCTAGGGAGACGTATGATGCTTCACTACACCATAATTTTGATTCGTTCTCCCACCCGGGGTATTCATTTACTTGGTCCTGTGCTTCAGCTGCCAGTTTACATAATCCCTATCCCTTAACTGTTTTGGAAGGATTTATATCGAGATCAAATTCTTGTACCATTGCCATCCATTTCCCTTTTCTTTCCCCCATCTCCTGTTGAGTGAATAGGGATCAAACTGCAGGGTGAGGCACAATGAATTTGGTGTGGTTCTTTAGGATGTAAGATCTGAAGTGTTTCATTGCCTTATATATCGCATAAGCTTTCTTGTCTATAGCAGGGTAATTTAGTTCGACCCCTTGGATATTAGTTCTCATAAATGAGACCAGGGCCTCATTGTTGTCATCATCCTTCTGAGTCAATAATGCAGCTGACGATTGGCCAGAGGAAAAAGTGTAGAGGAAAAAATATTTGCTAAAGTCAGTACTTCACAACACTAGAGATTGAGATATTGTAGTCTTAATATTGCTGAAATAACTTTTTCATTCATCATCCCGCTTGAATTAATCATCTTTGCAGATCATTTTTTGTAAGGTTTTGATAGTTTCAACGAAATCAGAGGAGAACTTCCTCACAAAATTGATTTTCCCAAAGAAAGATTGCATAGCCTTTTTGTTGTGGGGTAATGGAAGTTGAGCTATAGCCCTAATTCATTTTGGGTCTATTCGAWTTCCTGCTTGATATATAATATGACCTAATAGTTTCCCTTCCTCAACACCAAAGATAGTTTTCTTAGGGTTTAATGATATTATGTATTTCCTAGACCTTTCTAAAATTGGGTTAGGTGTTAGATGTGATCTTCTCTATTATTTGAATACACAGTCATGTCGTCCAAATAAACTACTACACATTTGTTGATTAGTCCCTGAAACACTACGTCCATGGCCCTTTGTAAGGTTTCCCTTGCATTGATTAACCTAAAGGGCATGTGTTTATAAACAAAGGTTCCCCACTTGGTTCGAAAAATAGTTTTCAATCAGTCTTCTTCTGAAACTAGAACTTTGTTATAACCCGAAAAACCATCCAGCAGAGAAAAAAAACTAGAACTAGACACAGTCTGCAAGAGTTGCTCGATCGGTGGAACTGGGTAGTTGTACTTTCTTTATGCTCTGTTGAGGTTCCTGAAATCCGCACACAGACGGATCTCCCGAGATGGTTTCTTGATGGGAATCAAATTTTCTACCCAAGCCGAGTTCTAACCTGAAAGATAATTTTATCATATAGTAATTTATTCAACTCTTGACACATGAGAGGCTCCAGGGATGGGTGGTACTTCCAAAGCTTCTGTTGGAAAGGTTTTACTATGGGGTTTAGCAGGATTGTGTGTTGGATAATGCGAGTATAATAAGTTTTCATATCTCGGTAGGACCATGCAAAAACATCTTGATATTCTCTGAACAACATGAGATAAGATTTCCTTTATTCTTTAGATACTTTCTTGACAAGATTTATATTCTTAGGGTTTTTCAGGGTTCCTAGATTAATAGTCTCGTACATGGGACACGAAGTCCCTGTCTTTGTGTTCATTGACCTTTTAAATATTTCCCTTAAGTCAAAGAGGTTCTCTAAATTGGCTACCCCTTTCGGTATCATGTGAAACTTCAGTTTGTCAGTCGATTGATCTGTTTCAACTCTTTGTACATGGGGATCGGTTTCTACTAGTTTCTGCTGAAATATTTAATCGTCAATAGCCTGATCTTTAAAATTATCTTGATTGGTTAAAAAGTTTATGATATGTTCTTCTCCTTAAAATACCTTCCAATTAGAAATATTGTTGGGCACCGACAGTTTGTAGAGTATCTCCACAGTGAATCAAGAGGCTTCATAGTATTCTAAAGGGGATAGCCTTGAGGCAGCGGTGGCCAGGGAATCAACAAGAGTGTTCTTTTTTCTGGGGATCACTATAATGTTGAAGGCTTCAAAATGATCTATTAGTATTTTCACTTCATGTTGATAATTACTCAGGTGGGGAGAGTTGCAGTATATAGTGTTCCTTACTTGTCTAACGATGATTTTAGAGTCTCAAAAAACCTTTAGTTCTTTAATGTTTAAGTCTATGACTTTCTTTAGCCCTTGCACTAAGGCTTCATACTCGACGGTGTTGTTTGTGCATTCAAATTCTAGTCTGCAGGACAGGAAATTTCATTTACCTTTAGGATCAATGAGGATACACCCTGATCCTAATCTCTCTTGTGAATTAGACCCATCAAATTACAAGGTCCAAACTTGTGAGTGAAAACCATTGGCTTCTTTTTTTCTACCACTTCCCTCCTTTCCTCCTATCGGCTTCGTGGTTTTTAACAGAGGTTCTTGACAGAAGAGGGTTTCTTCAGCTACCATTGAAAATTTTTCTGGAAAATTCATTTCGCAGTTTTGAGTAAGAGGGAAATCAGATGAGAGAGGTGAGAAATTACTGAGATTGGAGTCGCAGGAATAATTTCCTAGCATGGGGAAATCTGTCGAAGAGTGTTCATTGAGGGCTTCTAGGTCGGTGACAATATGTTTTAGATACCTTTCCCTATCGATCCTGATCATGTTCACGTTCCTCTTTAATGGCAACCACAAGTGATCCCAGTCTATGATAAAGTATCCATTCAACTTATCAGACCAATCTCGACTAAGTAATAGTCCATAAGCTTCTGGTATATCTACTACAATGATGTCAATCACTTGAACAAATTTCGGGTGTGTTGGCATTCT